>JARQOD010014075.1:0-11964 GCA_033576555.1 Oophaga sylvatica
AAGAATATAACTACTATAATACTGCCTCCTAGCTGAGAGGTTGTGTGTTTGTAGCTCTCCTGATGTCTGGAGCAACCCCAGGGAGGGGCCACCCTGGGCGGGGAAGCTCCCCAGGCAAGGCCCAGGCTTCCCGGCCTACACGGGGACAAGCCTCCCAGGCCTCTCCTAAGGGGAAATGTTAATCCCAGAGCCACTGTCAGAGCAGTGAATGCAGCGAGCCAAAGCTGCAGCATTTTCTGTGAAGGAGGAAAAAAGCCGTCAGTAAAGTTTTGGGAGGAAAACCTTCTCCAAGTCCAGCAAAGAAGCAAGAAGGAAAAGTGTCGGTCAGCGATGGGTTACAGCACAATGTGAAGTCAGGTAACTCCCCAGTCAGCAAGCAGCTCCTGCCAGGTGCACAGTTGAGATCAGCCCCAGCTGTGCAGATCACCTCTCCTGCTCCCAGGCAGAGACGGACGTCTTTGGAAAGACAAACCATCCAGGAGAACTTACAGCAGCATGGCAGTATGGCGCGGTCAGGACGCACACGGTCGCAGTAGGTGGCAGCAGTAAAAGTGCTGTGGAGCCTGGAGCCATGAAACCAGCGGGGGGTGAAAATTAAGGAGACGTCTGGGTTCAAGCAGCCGGGGACATCGCTGAATGCAGGATCCCAGGAGGAAGACGCCACGTGCACTGAGCTTCAGCTCGCAGAGGAGATCCAGGACTGGTCAAGAAGTTCGGTGAGTTACAGCAGCAGAAAGACTCACTACAGATGCAGATAGACACTTGCTATAAGCTAAAGGCTATTAATCCGGGAGTCATGATTTTTATGATGAGACTCTGAACACACTGGGTGTATTGCTGGAAAAAAGTGGTGCGGGACATGGACTGCTTCCTAGAGAGGATGGGGCCCCTGGCGGAGACTTATAGGAACCAGGAACTGTTTAATTCACAGAAGCAGAACTCTGCAGGTTCCAGGTCAGACATTGTCCCAGGTGGACCCCAGAAGCAGGTGCGGCCAGTGCTGCAGCCTGCAAGTTTCTGCTTCCAAAAGGGGCAAATGCCGAAACCAGCAGCAGCCTGTAGTACAGACCCCAGCAGAACGTACCACAAGTTTCAGAATGCCCAGCACAACAGCCTGCAGCAGATTCCAAGCAGCAGCATGAAGGGCACATTCCAGTAGAGGTACAACAAGTCGCAGAATGCCCAGTACAGCCGCCTGCAGCAGATTCCAAGCAGCAGCATGGACATTTTTCAGCACAGGGACTACAAGTCTCAGAATGCCATGCACCACAGTTGGGCAGTGGACATGTGCCGGTAGTTCCTGATGGTGCCCAGCAGGGCTTTTGATGCTGGGGAAAAACCGCGCTGTATCTGAGGGGTCGGGGGTTTGGGGGAGCACAGTATCTTTGTGGACGCTGCGCAGTCTGATAGTGACATTGATGTTGAGATAACAATGTTCATGATGATGTCTGTGATTTCCCCCCTTTAATTCCGAGCACACAAGGTGTAGCAGCCCCCCTGCTGCAGACCCTCACCCCGTCAGTCAGCCTAGTGTGACCCCGCAGGTTCCCCCCAGTAATGCCTGGAGTCGTGGTGCTCCGTCCTTCACCTCTGGTGCCAATTATACCGGCCAGGCGTTTAAACGGAGAAACGTCGTGCGTTTCCGGCACACAGGTGCCAAGGAGGATCTGCCAGATAGAAGGTTTGTGGTCAGGGAGCTCTTGTGTCGCCAGATGGGGTTTGCCCCAGTCAGCATCTTGGCGGTGATTAATCTTCCAGACAGGCAGGGCTATGACGTCAGCTTTAAGCTCATGAGTGACCTGGACAGGTTCTGGTCTAATTTCCCCAAAAGTTTAGAGACTCTGAGGGCTGGAGTAAGTTCAGCTTTATTCCTATCTCTAAGCCAGATACCGTTACGGTAAATCTCATCTTCTGGAATGAGTCTGTTCCCCCGCAGGGACATTGTGGTGTGGCTCCGGAGGCATTGTGACCTGGTCTCTGACCTCACCAAAAGCAGAGACAATGATGGTATCTGGACGGGAGGGTGGAGGGTTTTGGTGAAACTGCGCCAGTGCGATTAATATCACTGCCCACTTACCCAACTCCTTCTTTATTGGGAGGGGAGAGGGGTGTGTGTTTCTATCCTGGGCAGCCTCGTAAGTGCTTCAAATGTGGCAAGGCGGGTCACCTGGCAAATACGTGTACTGTGGTGAAGTGCAACCTGTTGTGGGGAGGTCGGCCATGTGGCTGCAGACTGCCAGAACATCAGGTGCCAACCTTTGTGGAAGATCGGTCAACCCTCACAGGGACTGTCCTGACGCTGGCACAATATCTGTAAGGACTATCCTGATGAGGATTTGGTGGCAGGGGCAGAGATTCTGGAGGAGGCAGCTTTACTGTCAGGGGAATACTGTCCAGCCCGGAGGCCCACCAGGGGTCTACTCAGGTGACACCAGAGCAGCAGGGTTCAGAGGGTGTACAGGGAAGTATTGGAGGTTGTCTCTCAGGGGCAGCAGTCACAGGGAAGCATTACTTCAGTACTACCATCTGTGTCTCAGACTAAAAGGAAGAAAAAGGACAGAGACCTCCGTAAACCTGAGAAGGAGTATGACACTGGCCAAGGAGCCAGGAAGAAGGTCCAGAGTTCTGCAGGTGTAATGGACTTATCTAATAGGTTTGGTGTTCTGTCTGAGTCTGACGGTGATTTTGAGGATGACCTTAGAAGAATTGACGCAGAGTTGATAGGGACGTAGAGGACTGTCCTCCGCCCAAGCGGAAGCCATTACCTGAGGGCTCTCGGGTAGAGTCTGAAATGGAGACCGGCGGTGTCCAGAATAACTCCGACCCAGATCTGGTGACGCTGTCAACTAATAAGTCCGACCCCAGATAGAGAAAATCATTAGGAAAATGTTAAGTTATGGAAGGATGTGTCACTGGGTTGAAATATGATGGTTTTTTTTTTTTTTTTTTTTCCAACCAGGTGTATGGACTCTTTAAGATAATTTTATATGTATAATCCGGATATGTAATGAATGTACAATCCAAGTGAATTTATTTTTGTATTACTGAAGGAATGTCAGTATATTTGTATTTGTTTGGTTTTTACAATAAAAAATTGCCCCTATTACAAGAATATAACTACTATAATACTGCCCCCTATGTACAAGAGTATAACTACTATAATACTGTCCCCTATGTACAAGAATATAACTACTATAATACTGCCCCTATGTACAAGAATATAACTACTATAATACAGCCCCCTATGTACAAGAGTATAACTACTATAATACTGCCCCTATGTACAAGAATATAACTACTATAATACTGCCCCCTATGTACAAGAGTATAATACTATAATACTGCCCCTATGTACAAGAATATAACTACTATAATACTGCCCCTATGTACAAGAATATAACTACTATAATACTGCTCCTATGTACAAGAATATAACTACTATAATACTGCTCCCTATTACAAGAATATAACTACTATAATACTGCTCCTATGTACAAGAATATAACTACTATAATACTGCTCCTATGTACAAGAATATAACTACTATAATACTGCTCCTATGTACAAGAATATAACTACTATAATACTGCTCCTATGTACAAGAATATAACTACTATAATACTGCCCTATGTACAAGAATATAACTACTATAATACTGCTCCTATGTACAAGAATATAACTACTATAATACTGCCCTATGTACAAGAATATAACTACTATAATACTGCTCCTATGTACAAGAATATAACTACTATAATACTGCCCCTATGTACAAGAATATAACTACTATAATACTGCTCCTATGTACAAGAATATAACTACTATAATACTGCCCCTATGTACAAGAATATAACTACTATAATACTGCCCCTATGTACAAGAATATAACTACTATAATACTGCCCCCTATGTACAAGAATATAACTACTATAATACTGCCCCCTATGTACAAGAATATAACTACTATAATACTGCCCCTATGTACAAGAATATAACTACTATAATACTGCTCCTATGTACAAGAATATAACTACTATAATACTGCTCCTATGTACAAGAATATAACTACTATAATACTGCCCTATGTACAAGAATAAACTACTATAATACTGCCCTATGTACAAGAATATAACTACTATAATACTGCCCCTATGTACAAGAATATAACTACTATAATACTGCCCTATGTACAAGAATATAACTACTATAATACTGCTTCTATGTACAAGAATATAACTATATAATACTGTCCTATGTACAAGAATATAACTACTATAATACTGCCCCTATGTACAAGAATATAACTACTATAATACTGCTCCTATGTACAAGAATATAACTACTATAATACTGCTCCTATGTACAAGAATATAACTACTATAATACTGCTCCTATGTACAAGAATATAACTACTATAATACTGCTCCTATGTACAAGAATATAACTACTATAATACTGCTCCTATGTACAAGAATGTAATTACAATACTACAATACTATAAAATAGGAATATTACTTCTATAATGCTCCCACTACGTACAGGAATGTAAGTGGACTTTTATTAGGGTACCTCTGTTGTTGATACTTCTAAATGCTTTCCTCTCTTGTACTGTGATATTATTTGCTGACATCTCGGCTACATTCGATGTCAGTAAGCCTGCAGACAGATGGCGGGCTATAATGTGAGATATGTGTCCATAGATTCTGTTTCTTACATTATGGTGATTGAGATTATCTTTTCAAAGCCTAAGTAAACAGGAGAATTTCGGTCTCGTCTTGATGGGAAGTGTTTTGCTGCTGAGAAAATCCGTTAGTAATGAGGGATTAGGAGTCAGTAACCTCAGCAAAAAGAGAATGACTGAGGACGGATCATGGGGCGTGGGCGGTGATACCACTTGCTATGACTTTATTGAACTGCTGATAGGGTGAGCTTCCGATACCGAACGGTCGATACTGAATCCATGTAATCATGAACAATATCGAATATTACTCCAATTTGCTCTGATACATTGATTTCAGTATCGGGACGGTTCGTATCATGTACTACTGCTGAGGGATTAACACTTTACAAATGTCAAGGACTACGGGGACGTCTCTGTTCCAAATCTTAGTGATCCCCGAAGCGGGCAATAATTTTGTCAAATCAGCCTATCTGATGTCAAGGGGCCAGTGCTAGAGAGTTAATTCTCCAGCACAAGCTGTAGGTAGATGACGACTCATGTTTTTATGTACTTTACCGTTGTGACTTGAAAGAAGTGGAATTATACAAAAGGATTTTTAAAGTTTAACGTCCCTTTAATCTGGGTATAAACTGCTTGAAAAATTAGTTGATTTATGAAATAATAAAGGAAACGATTCTTCATTATCCAGTTCTCTGACTTCAGGCTGCAGTTAAAAGAATGGAAGTGTTTTCCCTCGATGCTTCGATTATCCTCTGCTTTAGGTCACGTTCACACGTTGAGTATTTAGTCAGTATTTGTAAACACGTCACCGCTCCTGTATTTATCACCCACTGCTGAGTTTGGCTTACAAATACTGATGTGAAATACTGACCGAATACTGAGCGTGTGAACATGGCCTTAGAGAAGCGTTCCTTGTTGGAGAGATTCCTTGGCAATAAGCAGATCTGACAATGTTCCTCCAATGATCCACTGGAATCTGTTGTAAACCTGGCAGAACGGGTTTATTTTATCTGTAGTACCCCCTCAGGTAAAATTAAGCTTTACATTACCTGGAGGGGTCCTACAGGTTGAGAGATTTTCCCCTCTTGGAAGGATACACAGTTCCTGAGCACAGGACGCCTCTATTATGTCAGAATATTTATTTATTATTTTTGAAACTTTCTAACGGCTTCAATGTATCACTGCATGGACGCAGTCATGGTAACCACAAAGAAAACATCAGCAGTGCATCATCACTGAATTATTTGCCATAAAGGCAAAATTTTAGATGCCAGGTGGTCTTGATAGGTCCTAACTTTGTTACTAGGGGCGCCTACCTGAGCAGGACTCCACGCCTGGATGGAGAGCATTTTTAGCAAAGACGCAGTGTGAACATAAGAGGTTAAACTGCAGCGATCAAAGCTCGCACTGGTTACTAATGTTTGGCCTCATTCAGACATCTCTCTTTCTTAGGTAGGAGAAAAAGGGAGCGATTATTTTGATTAGAGTGTGGTCCAAGTGTCATCAGTTTTTCTTATACTGTCTCCATCTTGTCCTTTCTGACAGCCAATGAAAAGCAGACAGCACACAGATATGTTTCTTATACTGTCTCCATCTTGTCCTTTCTGACAGTCAATGAAAAGCAGACAGCACACTGATATTTTTCTTATACTGTCTCCATCTTGTCCTTTCTGACAGTCAATGAAAAGCAGACAGCACACAGATATGTTTCTTAGGCCACGTTCACACGCTCAGTATGTTACATCAGTATTTGTAAGCCAAAACCAGGAGTGGAGCAATGAGAGGAAAAGTATCACAGAAACACATCACCACTTCTGTATTTATCACCCACTCCTGGTTTTGGCTTACAAATACTGATGTAACATACTGATAGTGTGAACGTGGCCTTATACTGTCTCCATCTTGTCCTTTCTGACAGTCAATGAAAAGCAGACAGCACACAGATATTTTTCTTATACTGTCTCCATCTTGTCTTTTCTGACAGTCAATGAAAAGCAGACAGCACACAGATATTTTTCTTATACTGTCTCCATCTTGTCCTTTCTGACAGTCAATGAAAAGCAGGCAGCACACAGATATGATTCGAGTGTGTTCTGATTTTTTTCACAGACCCCTATAGACTTGCATTGCCGATTTTGAGCTAATTCTCTGACGAAGATCAGACATTTCTCCGCGATTTTCTGCTGGCTGCTCGGTCAGCAAAAAATCACGGACATGTGAACAGCTCCATAGATGATCAGAAGTATAAGAGCTGTCTGAAAATCACAGAGAACACTCATACATGAAAAGCGGACGTGTGAATGAGGCCTTAGAGACCGGCGTCGGCTGTATAACACTACTCCCAAGCCCCCTCCACACACCGTCACCCGGCAGATAACATACATATGGGGGCGAAAAAGGGCACGACCAGCCTAGGAGTCTCAGTAAGACCTTCGTTAGGGTTTGTTCCCGCAGTGTTTTTGCTCTATGAACATGTTTACCGCCGGTGACAAGTGACAATAACCGGCACCGCACGGGCTGGATTTTAATTAACTAATAAAGTAATAATAATAATAAAGTAATAAGTAACAATCTAATTAATAAAGAGATTTTGCATTTTATTAAACAGTGGATGCGACACTTGATTTTCTTCTATCCTGCAGACATTTTTATGAGGCCAAAATGTTTGTTTTTCAAGTGTACAATGTCTCAGAAAACTTCTTTTCTTTGGCGTCTGTTCGATTTTCGATGGTTTTGACCGCAGAAGGAGGATTTTTTAGGATTTTTTCAGCATCTCTTTTACTGGAGTTCCCGGGTCTTCACAGATTACGAACAGGTTTCCCCAGAGATTTCAGAGGATCATTGGGGTCTTCCTTAGTGTCCTGGTGTGACTGCTGTCCCCCGCACCCCTATATTCCCCTCCAGGCTGTAACCATTGACGCTGTCACTACTGGCGCCATACGCAATCATCTGCTGGTCGCCCAGACAGGACGCACTAAGGAAAGCTCGGAGAGAAGCCGTAATCGTGGCCCCTGGAGAGGTGCGGGGCACTAATGACCCCAGTGACTGCGGTGGATAAATGGTAATGGCGCTCCCCAGACATTACCGGAGTTTCATTGTGATATTGAAGCTGTCGTCCTCTCGCAGTTCGGAATTAATTAGGTCTGCTAATGGGACATAATTCTTAAATTTGCCCTCCCTAAACGAGCTCCCGCTGCTTTCAGAAGAGACTCGGAGCCTTGTTATAATCCCGGGCTTATATAACATGTAGGCAGCTCGCGAGACGGCACAAAGCCCTAATTAACTTATTAGATGTGTAATTAGCCTCCGTCACCCTCCACCCCGCGAGGCTTGTACCGAGTTTGTCAAGAAGCTCTTTCCAAGGTATAAGTCATGTCTCCAGTAATGGGATGGAGGAGGCGGCGCTGGCAGAGGTGCCGGCCATAATTCCCCTGTTCTACGAGGATGCCAGGCCCCCGCTAGTCTCCGCTATCTGATACAAAGGATTTTCTTCATTTTTTCCTATGGCCATGGTTTTACCCTTTGGAGTTCACATCAGTGAGGGTCCAACGCCCCCAAAAAAAGGAGTTTACAGGGCATAGCGCCATGCATGTGGCTGTGGCTGTACCTGGTACTGCACTATGCTCAATGTGAACTGCAGTACCAAACTCTGCCTCAACCAAAGGTGTGGCACTGTGCCTAGTGAGTGATGACCTCTTCATTCAGTACTTTTTTCTGGGGGTGTTTAGGGTCACCACCCCTCCCCACCAATAATTAGATGTTGATGAACATTTAAGGACTTTGCTCCATATATACCTTTTATCCATACAAAGAATGAAAGCTTGACAGTAGCGCAGAGTATTTAAGGAACAGAATCCGAACCTGTGCACCTGTGATGATGATAGCACTGCCCGAGAGGCAGAGGTTGTGATTATAAGGAGGGAGATGGGGAAAAGGGAAAACTACACAATGATAGAAGACGGGTCTCCAGCAGCACAGAGTATTTCAGGGAAGAAGTCTGCTGGCCTATATGGAGAGGATGCCGAGAGCGGCCTAATGGAAGGAGTCGGGACCTCAGCAGCACAGAGTGTTTCAGGAGAGAAGTGTGCTAATCCCATGGGAGCACAATGGAAGGGGCAGGGTCCCCAGCAGCACAGGGTATTTCAGATCTTGTGGGAGGTCACAGTTGCACAATGGAAGGGGCAGGGTCATCAGCAGCACAGAGTGTTTCAGGAGAGAAGTGTGCTAATCCCATGGGAGAAGCACAATGGAAGGGGCAGGGTATCCAGCAGCACAGAGTATTTCAGATCTTGTGGGAGGTCACAGTTGCACAATGGAAGGGGCAGGGTCCCCAGCAGCACAGAGTATTTCAGGAACGTAGTGCGCTGATCTTGTGGGACGTCGGTAGCACAAGGTTCTGTTGCCGACTTATCGAAATCTGATGTTGTGAAAATTGCACAATGAATGCGTCAGTGAAGTCCAGCTCTGGAGGATAAAAGAGCTGGGCAGCCATTATCACTGCGCAATCCGGCCTGTCGTAACTAAGCTCCTCCTGAAGGGGGTGCACCATGGAGGATGAGGCTCCTCAGCGTTGTGCAGCATTTTTGACTGGAGATTCCCACCTACTGTCCAAAGTGAACCCAGCGGAACCAAAGGATGGGAGAAGTGTTTCAGGATGAAAAGAGCGGGAAGGCGGGACGTCAGTCTGTGCCAACAAGTGAAACCATCGACACGTCTATACAGAAGGAGGCCGCGGCAGAGCCACCATGTTGCGCCTGGAGGATGAGACAGGTGGGAAGGATGTCATGAACCAGCGAGCGAAATCCAGGTGACACCGGTCAATGCCTGGGATCCAGACTGCACCGGTCAAGACCAGAGTCCCAGCCCTTACCTGTCACGGCCCGAGAGTCAAACATCACAGGTCAAGCACAGAAGCCTGAGTGTGGGCCGCCGTCCAGGTATGGACACCTACTGTAGTGATCTGGAGGTGCGAGGGAACAGGCCGTTCCTTCTGATGCTTTGGTCCAGGACTCTGAAGCAGGCGGGAGGGCCCGAGAGCATTACTTGACTTTGGGGACCCGGTGACCCCCATTAGCACCTATAACCTAAGTGGAAACTTGCTGGAGACATTCGCGTGTGGCGTTGTAGTCGCTGAGTCGCCCACCCAGGGCAGTGGGGGTACTCGGATCCGAGCCTATTAACTCCTATGGGGGATGTCACGGCAACACAGCTCGGTCCGTGGCCCTGGGCGCTCACCATAAATGGGGGATAGTTTCAGGGGAATAAATGTATGATGATTCGTGACGCCACCTGTAGCACCTGGTCAGGGTGACCAGCGCTGCTGTGCAGTTCCTCTAGAAGGGATGGTGTTGTACAGCTAGATGTTAGGCCTCCTACAGGTGAGGCTGTGCCCTTCCAGGGCACTTTGGTACCTTTACTGAAGATGTAGCAGGCACATCTCGGAGCACTGTAGGGTGAAGGGTGCACATCCAGATTCTCCCACTAAGTAGGTTTAAGGCCTCCTTGTTCCTTGCCTTTCCGTAATGAGTTTCTGGCCTGCCTGCAGCTGGGCCTAACTTAGTCTCTGTCCTGCACCCGGCTGACCTTGTGGTTGGACCTTCTCTTGAAGTACAGTGTCCCTGCTTTCAGGGCCCTACTTGCCTGAACTCCGTCCTCCTGGCCCTGTTACGTATCAGCTCTGTGGTGCTCCTGGGACTAGTAGTCCTCCAGGAATTCCGGTGTTCTCTTAATGGTTCGTGGAGATCCCTATAGGCTCTGACCCGGCGTCCGGTTTATACTTGCTGGGGTGAGATGGTTGGCTCCTCTGCCCCTTTGCAACTCTCCTCTTGCCTTTGGCCTACTCGGGCCCTCACACGATTATACACACTGGCAGTTGGTGGGCTGCCTCTTCTGCCGCTCTCAGAGCATCAGCACGCTCCTAGCTCTCTAACTTAAGCTATTGAGTCTCCCACTGCAAACTCCACTCTGCTCTGCAGGCTCAACTCTGCTCTGCATACTAACTGTTATGTTTCGGTAGCTGAGGAGTGCAGGTAAAAAGGCAATACACCAGAGAAGTTGGAATCTATGAGATTGCAGTACCCTGACTAACCACCACAACTAGAGGCAGCCGTGGAGCGTTCCTACGTTGGTCCTAGACGCCTCGTCACAGCCTGAGAAACTAACTACACCTAAAGATAGAAAGAGGAAAGCTATCTGCCCCGGAGCAGATCCCCAAAGAACATAGAAAGCCCCCAAACATGTAATGGCGGTTAGACAAGATGAAATACTGACACAGACAGAAAATAGTATGAGCAAACGTTGGGGCCCAAACTACCTAAATAGAAAAGGATAGGAAGGGCACTTACTGCAATCCCAAAAAACCCTGAAAAGCACCAACTCTACTAATTTCAAAATCACCTGAGATCACACGACCTCTACCACCTAAATTAGTTCTCCGGTGTAACAAAATCAAAATAGCAGCCACTGAAAAAACTGGAAAAAGCAAAAGTACAAACATCAGTGGCTGAACTAAACTGAGAGGGCAAAGCCCCCGGAGGGGACCCTGAAGGCCCCCACAGAAGTGCAGGACAAAATGCAAAAATCAAGCACAAAAACAAAAAGAAGAAAATGTCTTATCTGTTAGCAGGAGATGCAGACACGACACAGCAGGCTACAAAGGAAACAGGACTCAAGGATTGAGACCAGAGCAATTGATCACCGGCAACCCTGATGGGAAGGCGACTCCCCTTATATAAGACCAGTCAGTAACACCTGATTCCCACTCCTCACAATCTTCACTGGACAGTCCAGTACCGCTTGTAACCACCAGAGGGAGCCTCTGCTCAGAACTCATTTCAAGTCCATTCACAACAGTACCCCCCCTTGAGGAGGGGTCACCGAACCCTCACTTGAGCAACCAGGTCGGTCAGGATGAGTTCTATGATACGCACGGATGAGTCTCCTAGCATGGATGTCCGAAGCAAACACCCAAGAATTGTCTTCCTGACCATAACCTCTCCACTTAACCAAATACTGGAGTTTCCGTCTAGAAAAACGAGAATTCAATATTTTCTCAACCACAAACTCCATATTGCCCTCAACCAGAACAGGGTCAGGAGGCAAAGTAGTAGGAACCACTGGCTCAAAAACCTCTTCAACAAGGACTTGTGGAACACGTTATGGATCTTAAATGTCCCTGGAAGAAGCAAACGAAAAGAAACAGGATTAAGAATCTCCATGATCTTATAAGGTCCAATGAACCTAGGCTTAAATTTAGGAGATGCCACTCTCATAGGAATATTTCT
>JARQOD010014076.1:0-11941 GCA_033576555.1 Oophaga sylvatica
TGTTGTGAATGGGTTTGAGATGAGTTCTGAGCAGAGGCTCCCTCTGGTGGTTACAAGCGGTACTAGTGAGGATTGGAGGACGGAATCAGGTGTTACTGATTGGTCTTATATAAGGGAGTCATTTTCCCATCAGGGTTGCCGGTGATCAATTGTTCTGGTCTGAATCCTTCTTTCCAGTTTCCCTTGTAGCCTGCTGTGTCGTGTCTGCATCTCCTGCTATCAGATAAGACAATTTCTTATTTTGTGTTTTTGCTATATTTTTGCATTTTGTCCTGCACTTCTGTGGGGGCCTTCAGGGTCCCCTCCGGGGGCTTTTGCCCTCTCAGTTTAGTCCAGCCACTGTGTTTTGTACTTTTGCTTTTTCCAGTTTTTTCAGTGGCTGCTGTTTTTTTTGTTACACCAGAGAACTAATTTAGGTGGTAGAGGTCGTGTGATCTCAGGTGATTTTGAAATTAGTAGAGTTGGTGTTTTTCAGGGTTTTCTGGGATTGCAGTAAGTACCCTTCCTGTCCTTTTCTATTTAGATAGTTTGGGCCCCAGCGTTTGCTCATACTATTTTCTTTCTGTGTCAGTATTTCCTCTTGTCTAACCGCCATTACATGTTTGGGGGCTTTCTATTATCTTTGGGGTTCTGCTCCGGGGCAGATAGCTTTCCTATTTCTATCTTTAGGTGTAGTTAGTTTCTCAGGCTGTGACGAGGCGTCTAGGACCAACGTAGGAACGCTCCACGGCTGCCTCTAGTTGCGGTGGTTAGTCAGGGTACTGCAATCTCATAGATTCCAACTGCTCTGGTGTATTTCCTTTTTTACCTGCACTCCTCAGCTACCGAAACATAACAGTATCACCGGCCTAAAAATTGTATGGTACTCACAGAAGGGAAAAAATATTTTGAAGGAAGAAAAGTTGTCAGAGATATTTTTCTGTTTGTTGCATTTTTTTTTTTTTCCCTCTGTATCTCTGGGTGCTGGGGAGGATCTTTTCTCCCAATGGAGTTTGCACAGTTGTCTGGCCGTGTGGATCAGCTTGCCACTGAGGTTCAGAGTATTGCTGCATATCTTGCTAGGTTGCCTGTTGTGGAACCTAGGATCCCATGCCAGATTTGTTTTTAGGGGATCGAGCTAAGTTTCAGAATTTCAAAAATAATTGTAAATTGTTTCTTGCCTTAAAATCTAAGTCCTCAGGAAACGCAGCGCAGCAGGTTCAAATTATCATCTCTCTCCTGCGCGGCGATCCTCAGGATTGGGCTTTTTCCCTGATACCTGGGGATCCTGTTTTGAGTGATGTTGATGCATTTTTTCAGGCTTTGGGGTTATTGTACGATGAGCCTAATGTCACTGATCAAGCTGAAAAAGCCTTGTTGGCATTAAATCAGGGGCTTGATGACGCTGAGTTATACTGTCAGAGATTCCGTAGGTGGGCAGTCCTGACCAAATGGAATGACGACGCTTTGGCGCCCTTTTCCGGAAGGGTCTGTCAGATAATGTAAAGGATGTTATGGTGGGATTCCCTGTCCCCTCTGGTCTCAATGATTCTATGTCATTAGCGATTCAAATTGACAGACGTTTGCGTGAGCGGAGAAGTATGCGTGGAATGGTGTTGCCTTGTGAGCCAGCTCTGAGCCCATGCAGTGTGATGGAGTGGTGTCTGGGGCACAGCGTCATGAGTTTCGAAAGCGCAATGGTTATGTTTCTACTGTGGTGATGCTCTCATGCTATTTCAGTCTGCCCTAAGCGGGGAAGAGTTTGCACGCTCAGTTGTCTGGTAGTGTTCAGACTAAGTTTTTATTAACTGTCACTCTGATATGCTCTCTGTCCTCATTTCTGCTCAGGCTTTCGTTGATTCTGGAGCAGCTATTACTGATGGATTATGATTTTGCTAAACGTTGTGGTTCCTTGATACCCTACAGAGTCTATTCCTACTGGGATCGATTCTACCCCTTTGGCTGAGAATAAACCCCATTTCTACTCAGGTGATAATGAGGTTGAACTGATCACCAGAGTGCTGCAAATTTTTGGTTCTTATAATCTGCATGACATTAATCGTGCATGGAGTTTCCTATGGTTACAGTCTATAATCTTTTTGGTTAATGGTTCTGTAATCGCTATCTGTTTCTGAAACTCCAGTGTAAGGTTCTGTGTATCTGTTCTGAAACTCAGTTTGTTCGTCGCCATTTGCTTTCTGTTTTGCTGCAGCTATCTTGCCCTCAGTCAAAATGGAGTTTTCCAGCTTGCATGTTCCCGCCCTGATTCTCTCCGTTTGCTTCTTAACAGCCACAGCTGAGCAATCAGTGCTTCAGAATCTAGCCTGCAGTGAACCTGTGTTCTGACTCCTGAAGCCTTGGACCTTGTACTCCAGCCATTCCTACTGAGGAACTCTGAAGCACTTGTGGACTCTGAACTCTGCTCTTGAGAGCCTCACGTTTGCATGGACTTGCGGTAACAGAGAAGAAGATCTGAATCTGTTGTGGAGAGTTATTGCTGAGCTTAGATTACTCTGGCCTGCTGTGTCTCCTGCTTCTGTGTTTGCAACCTGTGTGTTTATTTTTGCCAATTTGTATGAAGCAATACAAGACTTTCTTTATCAACCTGTGTCTCAAGTATTTTCATCGCACCCAAGCACAAGACGCTATATGAACTGTACCACATACATTACAAGATTCTGAAGCCAAACGTTAGTGTCTGCTGGGTCTGGAAAGGCTTGTCTGCTGTACTGTGGATATCGGATGTCCGGTTGTACTTTCTGTGATGACAGTGGTTGTGACTTCTCACAACCATTCCAGGTGAGCAATTCCCTTAAGTTTTTTTTTCTGCAGTGTTATCACAGGTAAACACTATTTTTTTTTTTTTTTTCTCTTCTCTTTTTGTCTGCTGAAACTCTGGATATCAGATGTCTGGTTGAAAGCTTTCTGTGATGATAGTGGTTGTGACTTCTCACAACCATTCCAGGTGAGCAGTTCCCTTAAAGTTTTTTCTTTCTTCAGTGTTGCCACAGGTGAACACTATGTTTTTTTTTTCTCTCCTCTTCTTCCAGTATCCTGTCTTAAAAGATCTGGAAAATGGAGGCCCGCATAAAGGAACTTTGCGGAGTGACTGATAATATCCTTGCAGATTTGCAGAATATAAAGACCCGTTTTACAAATCTTCAGGACCTAAATAATCACAATTTGCAAGTGGTTGGACAGACTACCCAGGATTTGCGAGCCAGGATTGAGGTTCTGGAGGGGCGAGTCCAGGCTCCTGCCGTGGCCCGAGTTCTGGGATTCCCAAGTTGCCCCCTTTTCGTTTTGGTGGTGAACGTGAAAAATTCAGGGGATTTGTTAATCAATGCAATCTTTTTTTTTCTGCACATGCTTCACAATTTCCTACTGAACGATCTAAGGTGCTTACTATAATTATGTTGCTTACCAACAAGGCTTTGATATGGGCAAACCCTCTGATTGAGACTGAGGATGATTGTTTGAATCACCTTGATGATTTTATTTCAGCCATGGGGCAGGTGTTTGATGACCCCAATCGAGGTGCAACAGCTGAAGCAGCCATGTTAGCTTTGCGCCAAGGTAAGCACTCGGTAGCTGAATATGCCTTGGATTTCAGGAGATGGGCCCTTGATACCACCTGGGACAATTCCGCCAAAAAATCTATTTTTCGAAAGGGGTTATCCCCACTGATTAAGGATGAACTTGCTCGTGCCGACCCTCCCACTGCGTTAGGTGACTTTATTAACTACTGCATCCGTATTGATACTCGTTTAACTGAACGCAGGCAAGAGAGATGGTTCGAAAGCAATCGTACTAACCTTTTCCTACCTTCCTCTCCAGCTAAGGAACCTTTGAATAGGATTACACGGGAACCTGAACCTGAACCCATGCAGGTAGACTCTTTACTACGACGGGTTAGTGATGCACGCAAGGAACATCGTTTTAAGGAGAATCTATGTTTTTATTGTGGTAAGTCAGGGCACTTTATTATTAACTGTCCCAGCCGTTCTCGCAAGACTACTGCAGCACTCATTCATTGTGAGTGTTGCGAGAGGGGATCTGTCAGGTCCGAGCCTCAGGCTCCAGAGAGAGCTGCAGCAACAGATCTTGATTTCTCGGACTTAAACTCCGTTACCTCTGAGGACGTTGACTGTGTAAATGCTGCCATCTTTCAAGTTTCCTCAGCGGTGTCCCAGCTGAGTTGTAAGAAAAACAATTCTCACTGTTTTCTTTCCATCAAACTCTGGGTTGACTCAGCCTGGGTGTCTAGCTCTGCTATGATCGACTCAGGTGCAAGTGGAAATTTTATGGATGTCTCCTTTGCTCTAAAACAGGGAATACGTTCAGTGAAGAAGGCTACTCCAGTACAGATGGAAACTGTGGATGGCTCCCTGCTGACCTCTGGACCAGTGGATCAGGAAACAGAGCCTTTAAAGGTTCTTATGGGTAAAGATCATCAAGAGAAACTGTCCTTTATGCTTATCTCTTCTCCTCACTTTCCCATTATTCTAGGGCTACCATGGCTGCAGGCTCAGAATCCTACCATTAACTGGGAGACCAAGGAATTACACTTTCCAGAGAAACAGATGAGTCCAAAAATTTCAGCTTGCTCTGTTCCTAAAGGAACCATGTCAGTCCCTGAACTACCAGCTGTATACCAGGACTATGTGGATTTATGTGACAAGAAGAACGCTGACCAGCTTCCTCCTCACCGTCCATATGATTGTCCAATTGAATTATTGCCTGGAGCAGAGATACCTTTTGGTAAGATCTACCCCCTGGCGGGGCCCGAGCTGAAGGCTTTAAAAGAGTACATAGACGAAAATCTAGCCAAGGGCTTCATACGCCCCTCTTCATCTCCTGCAGGGGCACCCATATTCTTTGTAAAGAAGAAAGATGGATCCCTGAGACCATGCGTAGACTATAGGGAACTCAATAAGGTTACTATTAGAAACCGTTATCCATTGCCTTTAATCCCTGAGTTATTGGAGAGAGTGCGACATGCCAAAATTTTTTCTAAACTAGATCTTCGTGGGGCCTATAACTTAGTCCGTATTAGACCTGGGGATGAATGGAAGACTGCATTCAGGTCACGCTATGGACACTTTGAATATCTGGTTATGCCTTTTGGTCTGAGTACCGCCCCAGCCACTTTCCAACACTTGGTGAATGACATCTTCAGGGATCTCCTAGATACATTCGTGGTAATTTATTTGGATGATATTTTAATTTTTTCTAACTCCACAGAGGAACATCATGGACATGTGAGAATGGTCTTGGAACGTCTAAGACAAAATCATCTTTACATCAAGCTTGAAAAGTGTGAATTCCATAAGACCGAAATTCAATTTCTGGGGTATGTACTGTCTACACAAGGAATTAGTATGGATGGAAGTAAAACCCAAGCCATCAATGATTGGCCAAGTCCTAGAAATGTGAAGGAGGTACAGCGCTTCATCGGGTTTGCAAACTTCTATAGACGTTTCATTAGAAATTTCTCTGAGGTAGTGTCACCTATCACCCAACTTACCCGGAAAGAGTCTAAGTTCTCCTGGACTCCCCAAGCCCAGGAAGCATTTTCCCGTCTAAAAGATAAATTTACCACTGCACCTATCCTAGTACATCCCAACCCAGAGCTTGCCTTCATAATAGAGGTGGATGCTTCAGACTGTGCCGTGGGAGCTATACTCTCTCAGAGAACAGGTGAGAAGAATGTCTTGCATCCCTGTGCCTTCTTTTCCCAGCAGTTGTCTTCGGCTGAGAAGAACTACGATGTGGGCAATAGAGAGTTGTTGGCCATTATTGCCGCCTTCAAAGAATGGAGACACCTTCTTCAAGGAGCTGCACAGCAAATAGTCGTTCTGACAGACCATCGTAATCTTGAGTTTATCAGGTCGGCTAAGTGCCTGACTCCTCGCCAGGCTCGCTGGAATCTTTTCTTAAACCAATTTAATTTTATTATTTCTTATAGACCAGGATCGCGCAATGGAAAGGCTGATGCACTCTCTAGGATTTACTCAGCAGAGACACGTCCAATTACTCCTCCTAAGACTATTCTTCCTGACTCTAGATTCCTAGGAGTGATTCATCATCAAGACCTAATTAAAGACATCAAGGAAGCATACCATGCGGATTCTTTTTGGCTCAACCCCCAAGGGACGTAAGTCTTGTCTTTAAGAATGGTGTGTGGATTCTGGGACAACGTCTGTATATACCTGAAACAGTCAGATTGAGAGTATTGCAACTCATTCACGATTCCAAAATAGCCGGGCATAGAGGAATTCTAAAGACACAGGAATTTCTTTCTCGTTTCTTTTGGTGGCCCACTTGTAGGAAGGATGTTTTGGACTATGTCACTTCGTGTGAGGTTTGTGCAAGATGCAAAACACCTCGCTCTTCACCAACTGGTCTGTTACAGCCTCTTCCCACCCCGTCCCGCCCGTGGGGATCCATTTCTATGGACTTCATTGTGGAATTACCAACCTCTCAAGGGAAGAACACTATTCTAGTGGTGGTTGACCGTTTAACAAAGGCAGCTCATTTTATCCCTTGTGTCGGCTTACCCACTGCAAAACAGACATCAGATTTGATGATTAAAGATGTGTTTCGTTTACATGGAGTACCGGATGAGGTTATTTCGGATCGAGGGGTGCAATTCACTTCTAGGTTTTGGCAAAATTTCTGTGCAGCATTGGACATTAAAGTAAACCTTTCTTCTGCTTTTCATCCCAGACTAATGGACAAACCGAACGAACCAATCAAACCCTGGAGCAGTATCTCCGCTGCTTTATCTGCCACCTACAGGATGATTGGGTGGATCTACTTCCATTGGCTGAGTTCTCTTACAACAACTCTCAGAGTGCCTCCACTAAACAGTCTCCTTTTTACTCTAATCTAGGTTATCATCCTAACATTCTACCACGATTTCCCATAGAGACGCCTTTGCCAGCAGTGGCTGAAAGAGTCACGACTTTACAGAAGAATATGGATCTTCTAAAGGAGAATCTGGAATCGGCTCAGGAAAGGTACAAGAAGGCAGCAGATAAATTTCGTAAACCTGCACCAGCTTTTAAGGTAGGAGACCTGGTCTGGCTGTCAACCAGAAATCTTAAGTTAAGGATTCCATCGTCTAAGTTGGGACATAAGTACATTGGACCCTATAAAATCAGTAAGATTATAAGTGCCGTTGCTTGTCGTCTTCAATTGCCCAGAACTATGAGAATCACCCTGTCTTTCATGTATCCCTACTAAAGGCTGCGACACCCAATACGTTTCCTGGACGTTCTTCTCCTTGCCCTGACCCAGTGCTAGTCGATGGTCAGGAAGAATTTGTGGTGGAAAGGATTTTAGATTCCAGGTTGTATAGAAATCAGTTACAATATCTGATTAAATGGCAGGGCTACCCAGTGGAGGACAACTCATGGGAGCCAGTCAATAACGTTAATGCTCCTCGCTTGCTCCGTCAGTTTCATCAGAGGTACCCACACAAGCCTGGTCTGAGGTCATCCGGAGGTTGTCCCTAAGGGGGGAGTAATGTAAGGTTCTGTGTATCTGTTTCTGAAACTCAGTTTGTTCGTCGCCATTTTGCTTTCTGTTTTGCTGCAGCTATCTTGCCCTCAGTCAAAATGGAGTTTTCCAGCTTGCATGTTCCCGCCCTGATTCTCTCCGTTTGCTTCTTAACAGCCACAGCTGAGCAATCAGTGCTTCAGAATCTAGCCTGCAGTGAACCTGTGTTCTGACTCCTGAAGCCTTGGACCTTGTACTCCAGCCATTCCTACTGAGGAACTCTGAAGCACTTGTGGACTCTGAACTCTGCTCTTGAGAGCCTCACGTTTGCATGGACTTGCGGTAACAGAAGAAGATCTGAATCTGTTGTGGAGAGTTATTGCTGAGCTTAGATTACTCTGGCCTGCTGTGTCTCCTGCTTCTGTGTTTGCAACCTGTGTGTTTATTTTTGCCAATTTGTATGAAGCAATACAAGACTTTCTTTATCAACCTGTGTCTCAAGTATTTTCATCGCACCCAAGCACAAGACGCTATATGAACTGTACCACATACATTACACTTGTGGTTTCCTTGATACCCACAAGTCTATCTACGGATCTTTACCCTTGGCTGGATCCATTTTCTTGTGAAAGAGGTTGAACTGATCCAGGTCTGCATTTTGGTTCTAATAATCTGCATGACATTAGTGCTGGTTCCCTGGTTACACAAATCCTGTTTGGTTGAAACTGTCGAACCAGGGGCGCATGTTATCAACATCCTGTTTTTTCTGCCTCCCCCCAGGCTGAGGATGTTCCTGACTTTTTGTTTGATTTTTCTGATGTGTTTAGCGAAAGTAAATCTGCATCCTTACCTCCCCATAGGAGCTATGACTGCGCTATTGAATTAGTGCCAGGTAGTAAATTCCCTAAAGGTCGCCTTTTTAACTTGTCTGTACCTGAACATGACGCTATGCGGTCTTATATCAAGGAATCATTGGAGAAGGGTCATATCAGACCATCCTCTTCACCCTTAGGTGCCGGTTTTTTCTTTGTGGCCAAAAAAGATGGTTCATTAAGGCCGTGTATTGATTATCGTCTCTTGAACAATATTACTGTGAAATATCAATACCCGTTACCCTTGATTTCTGACCTGTTTTCCAGGGTGAAAAACGCTACTTGGTTTACCAAGCTTGACCTCAGGGGGGCGTATAACCTTATTCGCATTAAGCACGGGGATGAATGGAAGACGGCATTTAACACCCCTGAAGGGCATTTTGAGTACCTTGTGATGCCCTTTGGGCTCACTAATGCTCCTTCCGTCTTCCAGTCCTTCATGAATGACATTTTCAGGGATTTTGTGGACAAGTTTCTGATTGTTTATTTGGATGATATCTTGATTTTTTCTAATGACTGGGACTCTCATGTGAAACATGTTCGAACTGTATTCCAGATTTTGAGAGAGAATGCTCTGTATGTGAAGGGATCAAAGTGTCTTTTTGGCGTACAGAAGATCTCATTTCTGGATTCATTTTGTCCCCATCTGTTATTGAAATGGACCCGGTCAAGGTTCAGGCCATCTGTGATTGGGTCCAACCTACTTCATTAAAGGCTCTTCAGAGATTTTTGGGTTTTGCCAATTTTTATCGTAAATTTATTGGTAATTTCTCGGTTATTGTTAAACCATTAACTGATTTGACCAGAAAGGGTTCTGATGTGGTGAATTGGCCTCCTGAGGCAGTCTCTGCGTTTCAGGAACTTAAGCAGAGATTCACTTCTGCTCCTGTTCTACGGCAGCCTGATGTTTCTCTGCCATTTCAGGTGGAGGTTGATGCCTCTGAAATTGGGGCAGGTGCCGTTTTGTCCCAAAAAGATCCAGAGACCTCTAAAAGTAACCCTTGTGCCTTTTTCTCTCGAAAATTTTCTCCTACTGAACGTAATTATGACGTGGGTAATCGGGAGTTATTGGCCATGAAGTGGGCTTTTGAAGAGTGGAGACATTGGCTGGAGGGAGCCAAACATCAGGTGGTGGTCCTTACGGACCATAAGAATCTGGTCTATCTGGAATCTGCCAAGCGACTCAATCCTAGACAGGCCAGGTGGGCCTTGTTTTTCACACGTTTTAATTTTGTGGTTTCCTTTCTTCCTGGCACTAAGAATGTTAAGGCGGATGCCCTCTCGAGGAGTTTCCTTGCGGACTCTCCTGAGCTATCTGATCCCTCTGTTATTTTGAAGGAGGGTGTAGTTCTTTCCGCCATCTCGCCCAATTTGAGACTTGCTCTGGAGGGGTGTCAGGAGGATAGGCCCGAGCGCTGCCCTGTTGGAAAATTGTTTGTCCCGGACCAATGGAAAAAGAGTGTGATGTCTGAGATTCATTGTTCCGCATTGGCTGGGCATCCCGGAATTTTTGGTACCAGAGACTTGGTTAGTCGGTCCTTTTGGTGGCCTACCTTGTCTCGCGATGTCAGGGAATTTGTGCAGTCCTGCGGGACTTGCTCTCGCTCCAAGCCTTGCTCTCGCTCTAGTGGTTTGTTGATGCCATTGCCTGTGCCCAAGAGACCATGGACCCATATCTCTATGGATTTCATTTCCGATCTTCCTGTTTCTCAGAGAATGACCACCATCTGGGTAATTTGTGATAGGTTTTCCAAAATGATACATCTTGTGCCATTACCTAAGTTGCCTTCCTCCTCTGAATTGGTGCCGTTGTTCCTTCAGCACGTGGTTCGTTTACACGGCATTCCTGAGAACATTGTGTCTGACAGAGGAGTCCAGTTTGTTTCCAGATTTTGGAGGACTTTTTGTTCTAAACTGGGTGTTCAATTGTCTTTCTCCTCGGCATTTCATCCTCAGACCAATGGTCAAACTGAGAGAACAAACCAGACATTGGAGACTTATCTAAGATGCTTTGTGTCTGCTGATCAGGATGACTGGGTCTCTTTTTTGCCTTTGGCTGAGTTTGCTCTTAATAATAGGGCTAGCTCTGCCACTTTGATGTCTCCGTTTTTCTGTAATTCTGGGTTTCACCCTCGATTTTCTTCAGGACAGACGGAGGCTTCTGTCTGTCCAGGTGTTGACTCTGTTGTTGAGCGTATGCAGCAGATTTGGGACCAGGTAGTGGAGAGGTTGTCCCTCTCTCAGGAGAAGGCCCAGCGGTTTGCTAACCGGCATAGGACTGATGGTCCTCGGTTTAAAGTGGGGACTTGGTCTGGTTGTCCTCAAAGAATATTCCTATGAGAGTAGCATCTCCTAAATTTAAGCCTAGGTTCATTGGACCTTATAAGATCATGGAGATTATTAATCCTGTTTCTTTTCGTTTGCTTCTTCCAGGGACATTTAAGATCCATAACGTGTTCCACAAGTCCTTGTTGAAGAGGTTTGTTGAGCCAGTGGTTCCTGCTGCTGTGCCTCCTGACCCTGTTTTGGTTGAGGGCAATCTGGAGTATGTGGTTGAGAAAATATTGGATTCTCGTTTTTCTAGACGAAGACTCCAGTATTTGGTTAAATGGAGAGGTTATGGTCAGGAAGATAATTCTTGGGTGTTTGCTTCGGACATCCATGCTAGGAGACTTATCCGTGCGTATCATAGAACTCATCCTGACCGACCTGGTTGCTCAAATGAGGGTTCGGTGACCCCTCCTCAAGGGGGGGGTACTGTTGTGAATGGGTTTGAGATGAGTTCTGAGCAGAGGCTCCCTCTGGTGGTTACAAGCGGTACTAGTGAGGATTGTGAGATGGAATCAGGTGTTACTGATTGGTCTTATTAAGGGAATCATTTTCCCATCAGGGTTGCCGGTGATCAATTGTTCTGGTCTGAATCCTTCTTTCCAGTTTCCCTTGTAGCCTGCTGTGTCGTGTCTGCATCTCCTGCTATCAGATAAGACAATTTCTTATTTTGTGTTTTTGCTATATTTTTGCATTTTGTCCTGCACTTCTGTGGGGGCCTTCGGGTCCCCTCCGGGGGCTTTTGCCCTCTCAGTTTAGTCCAGCCACTGTGTTTTGTACTTTTGCTTTTTCCAGTTTTTTCAGTGGCTGCTGTTTTTGTTACACCAGAGAACTAATTTAGGTGGTAGAGGTCGTGTGATCTCAGGTGATTTTGAAATTAGTAGAGTTGGTGTTTTTCAGGGTTTTCTGGATTGCAGTAAGTACCCTTCCTTCCTTTTCTATTTAGATAGTTTGGGCCCCAGCGTTTGCTCATACTATTTTCTTTCTGTGTCAGTATTTCCTCTTGTCTAACCGCCATTACATGTTTGGGGGCTTTCTATTATCTTTGGGGTTCTGCTCCGGGGCAGATAGCTTTCCTATTTCTATCTTTAGGTGTAGTTAGTTTCTCAGGCTGTGACGAGGCGTCTAGGACCAACGTAGGAACGCTCCACGGCTGCCTCTAGTTGCGGTGGTTAGTCAGGGTACTGCAATCTCATAGATTCCAACTGCTCTGGTGTATTTCCTTTTTTACCTGCACTCCTCAGCTACCGAACATAACA
>JARQOD010014077.1:0-11938 GCA_033576555.1 Oophaga sylvatica
GGGAAAATGACTCCCTTATATAAGACCAGTCAGTAACACCTGATTCCCAGTCCTCACAATCTTCACTAGCACCGCTTGTAACCACCAGAGGGAGCCTCTGCTCAGAACTCATCTCAAACCCATTCACAACAGTACCCCCCCTTGAGGAGGGGTCACCGAACCCTCATTTGAGCAACCAGGTCGGTCAGGATGAGTTCTATGATACGCACGGATAAGTCTCCTAGCATGGATGTCCGAAGCAAACACCCAAGAATTGTCTTCCTGACCATAACCTCTCCATTTAACCAAATACTGGAGTTTCCGTCTAGAAAAACGAGAATCCAATATTTTCTCAACCACATACTCCAGATTGCCCTCAACCAAAACAGGGTCAGGAGGCACAGCAGCAGGAACCACTGGCTCAACAAACCTCTTCAACAAGGACTTGTGGAACACGTTATGGATCTTAAATGTCCCTGGAAGAAGCAAACGAAAAGAAACAGGATTAATAATCTCCATGATCTTATAAGGTCCAATGAACCTAGGCTTAAATTTAGGAGATGCTACTCTCATAGGAATATTCTTTGAGGACAACCAGACCAAGTCCCCCACTTTAAACCGAGGACCATCAGTCCTATGCCGGTTAGCAAACCGCTGGGCCTTCTCCTGAGAGAGGGACAACCTCTCCACTACCTGGTCCCAAATCTGTTGCATACGCTCCACAACAGAGTCAACACCTGGACAGACAGAAGCCTCCGTCTGTCCTGAAGAAAATCGAGGGTGAAACCCAGAATTACAGAAAAACGGAGACATCAAAGTGGCAGAGCTAGCCCTATTATTAAGAGCAAACTCAGCCAAAGGCAAAAAAGAGACCCAGTCATCCTGATCAGCAGACACAAAGCATCTTAGATAAGTCTCCAATGTCTGGTTTGTTCTCTCAGTTTGACCATTGGTCTGAGGATGAAATGCCGAGGAGAAAGACAATTGAACACCCAGTTTAGAACAAAAAGTCCTCCAAAATCTGGAAACAAACTGGACTCCTCTGTCAGACACAATGTTCTCAGGAATGCCGTGTAAACGAACCACGTGCTGAAGGAACAACGGCACCAATTCAGAGGAGGAAGGCAACTTAGGTAATGGCACAAGATGTATCATTTTGGAAAACCTATCACAAATTACCCAGATGGTGGTCATTCTCTGAGAAACAGGAAGATCGGAAATGAAATCCATAGAGATATGGGTCCATGGTCTCTTGGGCACAGGCAATGGCATCAACAAACCACTAGAGCGAGAGCAAGGCTTGGAGCGAGAGCAAGTCCCGCAGGACTGCACAAATTCCCTGACATCACGAGACAAGGTAGGCCACCAAAAGGACCGACTAACCAAGTCTCTGGTACCAAAAATTCCGGGATGCCCAGCCAATGCGGAACAATGAATCTCAGACATCACACTCTTTTCCATTGGTCCGGGACAAACAATTTTCCAACAGGGCAGCGCTCGGGCCTATCCTCCTGACACCCCTCCAGAGCAAGTCTCAAATTGGGCGAGATGGCGGAAAGAACTACACCCTCTTTCAAAATAACAGAAGGATCAGATAACTCAGGAGAGTCCGCAAGGAAACTCCTCGAGAGGGCATCCGCCTTAACATTCTTAGTGCCAGGAAGAAAGGAAACCACAAAATTAAAACGTGTGAAAAACAAGGCCCACCTGGCCTGTCTAGGATTGAGTCGCTTGGCAGATTCCAGATAGACCAGATTCTTATGGTCCGTAAGGACCACCACCTGATGTTTGGCTCCCTCCAGCCAATGTCTCCACTCTTCAAAAGCCCACTTCATGGCCAACAACTCCCGATTACCCACGTCATAATTACGTTCAGTAGGAGAAAATTTTCGAGAGAAAAAGGCACAAGGGTTACTTTTAGAGGTCTCTGGATCTTTTTGGGACAAAACGGCACCTGCCCCAATTTCAGAGGCATCAACCTCCACCTGAAATGGCAGAGAAACATCAGGCTGCCGTAGAACAGGAGCAGAAGTGAATCTCTGCTTAAGTTCCTGAAATGCAGAGACTGCCTCAGGAGGCCAATTCACCACATCAGAACCCTTTCTGGTCAAATCAGTTAATGGTTTAACAATAACCGAGAAATTACCAATAAATTTACGATAAAAATTGGCAAAACCCAAAAATCTCTGAAGAGCCTTTAATGAAGTAGGTTGGACCCAATCACAGATGGCCTGAACCTTGACCGGGTCCATTTCAATAACAGATGGGGACAAAATGAATCCCAGAAATGAGATCCTCTGTACGCCAAAAAGACACTTTGATCCCTTCACATACAGAGCATTCTCTCTCAAAATCTGGAATACAGTTCGAACATGTTTCACATGAGAGTTCCCAGTTATTAGAAAAAATCAAGATATCATCCAAATAAACAATCAGAAATTTATCCACAAAATCCCTGAAAATGTCATTCATGAAGGACTGGAAGACGGAAGGAGCATTAGTGAGCCCAAAGGGCATCACTAGGTACTCAAAATGCCCTTCAGGGGTATTGAATGCCGTCTTCCATTCATCCCCGTGCTTAATGCGAATAAGGTTATACGCCCCCCTGAGGTCAAGCTTGGTAAACCAAGTAGCGTTTTTCACCCTGGAAAACAGGTCAGAAATCAAGGGTAACGGGTATTGATATTTCACAGTAATATTGTTCAAGAGACGATAATCAATACACGGCCTTAATGAACCATCTTTTTTGGCCACAAAGAAAAAACCGGCACCTAAGGGTGAAGAGGATGGTCTGATATGACCCTTCTCCAATGATTCCTTGATATAAGACCGCATAGCGTCATGTTCAGGTACAGACAAGTTAAAAAGGCGACCTTTAGGGAATTTACTACCCGGCACTAATTCAATAGCGCAGTCATAGCTCCTATGGGGAGGCAAGGATGCAGATTTACTTTCGCTAAACACATCAGAAAAATCAAACAAAAAGTCAGGAACATCCTGAGCCTGGGGGGAGGCAGAAAAAACAGGAGTGTTGGTATTAACACATTGGCAGCCCCAACTGGTTACAGACACAGATTTCCAATCCAAAACAGGATTATGAGACTGTAACCAAGGGAAACCCAGCACGATAATGTCATGCAGATTATATAGAACCAAAAATTTGCAGCACTCCTGGTGATCAGGTTCAACCCTCATTATCACCTGAGTAGAAAACTGGGGTTTATTCTCAGCCAAAGGGGTAGAATCGATCCCCAGTAGGGGAATAGACTTCTGTAGGGGTATCAAGGGAAACCCACAACGTTTAGCAAAATCATAATCCATCAGGTTAATAGCTGCTCCAGAATCAACGAAAGCCTGAGCAGAAAATGAGGACAGAGAGCATATCAGAGTGACAGTTAATAAAAACTTAGTCTGAACACTACCCAAGACAACTGAGCGTGCAAAACGTCTTCCCCGCTTAGGGCAGACCTGAAATAGCATGAGAGGCATCACCACAGTAGAAACAAACCCATTGCGCTTTCGAAACTCATGACGCTGTGCCCCAGACACCACTCCATCACACTGCATGGGTTCAGAAGCTGGCTCACAAGGCAACACCATTCCACGCATACTTCTCCGCTCACGCAAACGTCTGTCAATTTGAATCGCTAATGACATAGAATCATTGAGACCAGAGGGGACAGGGAATCCCACCATAACATCCTTTACATTATCTGACAGACCCTTCCGGAAAAGGGCCGCCAAAGCGTCGTCATTCCATTTGGTCAGGACTGCCCACCTACGGAATCTCTGACAGTATAACTCAGCGTCATCAAGCCCCTGATTTAATGCCAACAAGGTTTTTCAGCTTGATCAGTGACATTAGGCTCATCGTACAATAACCCCAAAGCCTGAAAAAACGCATCAACATAACTCAAAACAGGATCCCCAGGTATCAGGGAAAAAGCCCAATCCTGAGGATCGCCGCGCAGGAGAGAGATCTGAGCTAGATTTGAACCTGCTGCGCTGCTTTCTGAGAGACTAGATTAAGCAAAACAATACAATATTTGAAATCGAATTAGCTCGATCCTCGAATGGTTGGGATTAGTTCTACGAGCAGGAGCTCCGAATGTGGAGGGTGAGAGTTCTGACGAGGTCCTTGGTTACAAGCGGTACTAGTGAGGATTGGGAATCAGGTGTTACTGATTGGTCTTATTTAAGGGAATCATTTTCCCATCAGGGTTGCCGGTGATCAATTGTTCTGGTCTGAATCCTTCTTTCCAGTTTCCCTTGTAGCCTGCTGTGTCGTGTCTGCATCTCCTGCTATCAGATAAGACAATTTCTTATTTTGTGTTTTTGCTATATTTTTGCATTTTGTCCTGCACTTCTGTGGGGGCCTTCTGGGTCCCCTCCGGGGGCTTTTGCCCTCTCAGTTTAGTTCCAGCCACTGTGTTTTGTACTTTTGCTTTTTCCAGTTTTTTCAGTGGCTGCTGTTTTTGTTACACCAGAGAACTAATTTAGGTGGTAGAGGTCGTGTGATCTCAGGTGATTTTGAAATTAGTAGAGTTGGTGTTTTTCAGGGTTTTCTGGGATTGCAGTAAGTACCCTTCCTGTCCTTTTCTATTTAGATAGTTTGGGCCCCAGCGTTTGCTCATACTATTTTCTTTCTGTGTCAGTATTTCCTCTTGTCTAACCGCCATTACATGTTTGGGGGCTTTCTATTATCTTTGGGGTTCTGCTCCGGGCAGATAGCTTTCCTATTTCTATCTTTAGGTGTAGTTAGTTTCTCAGGCTGTGACGAGGCGTCTAGGACCATCGTAGGAACGCTCCACGGCTGCCTCTAGTTGCGGTGGTTAGTCAGGGTACTGCAATCTCATAGATTCCAACTGCTCTGGTGTATTCCTTTTTTACCTGCACTCCTCAGCTACCGTAACATAACAGTATCACCGGCCATAAAAATTGTATGGTACTCACAGAAGGGAAAAAATATTTTGAAGGAAGAAAAGTTGTCAGAGATATTTTTCTGTTTGTTGCATTTTTTTTTTTTTTTCCCTCTGTATCTCTGGGTGCTGGGGAGGATCTTTTCTCCCAATGGAGTTTGCACAGTTGTCTGGCCGTGTGGATCAGCTTGCCACTGAGGTTCGGAGTATTGCTGCATATCTTGCTAGGTTGCCTGTTGTGGAACCTAGGATCCCCATGCCAGATTTGTTTTTAGGGGATCGAGCTAAGTTTCAGAATTTCAAAAATAATTGTAAATTGTTTCTTGCCTTAAAATCTAAGTCCTCAGGAAACCAGCGCAGCAGGTTCAAATTGTCATCTCTCTCCTGCGCGGCGATCCTCAGGATTGGGCTTTTTCCCTGACACCTGGGGATCCTGTTTTGAGTGATGTTGATGCATTTTTTCAGGCTTTGGGTTATTGTACGATGAGCCTAATGTCACTGATCAAGCTGAAAAAGCCTTGTTGGCATTAAATCAGGGGCTTGATGACGCTGAGTTATACTGTCAGAGATTCCGTAGGTGGGCAGTCCTGACCAAATGGAATGACGACGCTTTGGCGGCCCTTTTCCGGAAGGGTCTGTCGGATAATGTAAAGGATGTTATGGTGGGATTCCCTGTCCCCTCTGGTCTCAATGATTCTATGTCATTAGCGATTCAAATTGACAGACGTTTGCGTGAGCGGAGAAGTATGCGTGGAGTGGTGTTGCCTTGTGAGCCAGCTGCTGAGCCCATGCAGTGTGATGGAGTGGTGTCTGGGGCACAGCGTCATGAGTTTCGAAAGCGCAATGGGTTATGTTTCTACTGTGGTGATGCCTCTCATGCTATTTCAGTCTGCCCTAAGCGGGGAAGACATTTTGCACGCTCAGTTGTCTTGGGTAGTGTTCAGACTAAGTTTTTATTAACTGTCACTCTGATATGCTCTCTGTCCTCATTTTCTGCTCAGGCTTTCGTTGATTCTGGAGCAGCTATTAACCTGATGGATTATGATTTTGCTAAACGTTGTGGATTTCCCTTGATACCCCTACAGAAGTCTATTCCCCTACTGGGGATCGATTCTACCCCTTTGGCTGAGAATAAACCCCAGTTTTCTACTCAGGTGATAATGAGGGTTGAACCTGATCACCAGGAGTGCTGCAAATTTTTGGTTCTATATAATCTGCATGACATTATCGTGCTGGGTTTCCCTTGGTTACAGTCTCATAATCCTGTTTTGGATTGGAAATCTGTGTCTGTAACCAGTTGGGGCTGCCAATGTGTTAATACCAACACTCCTGTTTTTTCTGCCTCCCCCCAGGCTGAGGATGTTCCTGACTTTTTGTTTGATTTTTCTGATGTGTTTAGCGAAAGTAAATCTGCATCCTTACCTCCCCATAGGAGCTATGACTGCGCTATTGAATTAGTGCCAGGTAGTAAATTCCCTAAGGGTCGCCTTTTTAACTTGTCTGTACCTGAACATGACGCTATGCGGTCTTATATCAAGGAATCATTGGAGAAGGGTCATATCAGACCATCCTCTTCACCCTTAGGTGCCGGTTTTTTCTTTGTGGCCAAAAAAGATGGTTCATTAAGGCCGTGTATTGATTATCGTCTCTTGAACAATATTACTGTGAAATATCAATACCCGTTACCCTTGATTTCTGACCTGTTTTCCAGGGTGAAAAACGCTACTTGGTTTACCAAGCTTGACCTCAGGGGGGCGTATAACCTTATTCGCATTAAGCACGGGGATGAATGGAAGACGGCATTTAACACCCCTGAAGGGCATTTTGAGTACCTTGTGATGCCCTTTGGGCTCACTAATGCTCCTTCCGTCTTCCAGTCCTTCATGAATGACATTTTCAGGGATTTTGTGGACAAGTTTCTGATTGTTTATTTGGATGATATCTTGATTTTTTCTAATGACTGGGACTCTCATGTGAAACATGTTCGAACTGTATTCCAGATTTTGAGAGAGAATGCTCTGTATGTGAAGGGATCAAAGTGTCTTTTTGGCGTACAGAAGATCTCATTTCTGGGATTCATTTTGTCCCCATCTGTTATTGAAATGGACCCGGTCAAGGTTCAGGCCATCTGTGATTGGGTCCAACCTACTTCATTAAAGGCTCTTCAGAGATTTTTGGGTTTTGCCAATTTTTATCGTAAATTTATTGGTAATTTCTCTGTTATTGTTAAACCATTAACTGATTTGACCAGAAAGGGTTCTGATGTGGTGAATTGGCCTCCTGAGGCAGTCTCTGCGTTTCAGGAACTTAAGCAGAGATTCACTTCTGCTCCTGTTCTACGGCAGCCTGATGTTTCTCTGCCATTTCAGGTGGAGGTTGATGCCTCTGAAATTGGGGCAGGTGCCGTTTTGTCCCAAAAAGATCCAGAGACCTCTAAAAGTAACCCTTGTGCCTTTTTCTCTCGAAAATTTTCTCCTACTGAACGTAATTATGACGTGGGTAATCGGGAGTTTTGGCCATGAAGTGGGCTTTTGAAGAGTGGAGACATTGGCTGGAGGGAGCCAAACATCAGGTGGTGGTCCTTACGGACCATAAGAATCTGGTCTATCTGGAATCTGCCAAGCGACTCAATCCTAGACAGGCCAGGTGGGCCTTGTTTTTCACACGTTTTAATTTTGTGGTTTCCTTTCTTCCTGGCACTAAGAATGTTAAGGCGGATGCCCTCTCGAGGAGTTTCCTTGCGGACTCTCCTGAGCTATCTGATCCCTCTGTTATTTTGAAGGAGGGTGTAGTTCTTTCCGCCATCTCGCCCAATTTGAGACTTGCTCTGGAGGGGTGTCAGGAGGATAGGCCCGAGCGCTGCCCTGTTGGAAAATTGTTTGTCCCGGACCAATGGAAAAAGAGTGTGATGTCTGAGATTCATTGTTCCGCATTGGCTGGGCATCCCGGAATTTTTGGTACCAGAGACTTGGTTAGTCGGTCCTTTTGGTGGCCTACCTTGTCTCGCGATGTCAGGGAATTTGTGCAGTCCTGCGGGACTTGCTCTCGCTCCAAGCCTTGCTCTGCTCTAGTGGTTTGTTGATGCCATTGCCTGTGCCCAAGAGACCATGGACCCATATCTCTATGGATTTCATTTCCGATCTTCCTGTTTCTCAGAGAATGACCACCATCTGGGTAATTTGTGATAGGTTTTCCAAAATGATACATCTTGTGCCATTACCTAAGTTGCCTTCCTCCTCTGAATTGGTGCCGTTGTTCCTTCAGCACGTGGTTCGTTTACACGGCATTCCTGAGAACATTGTGTCTGACAGAGGAGTCCAGTTTGTTTCCAGATTTTGGAGGACTTTTTGTTCTAAACTGGGTGTTCAATTGTCTTTCTCCTCGGCATTTCATCCTCAGACCAATGGTCAAACTGAGAGAACAAACCAGACATTGGAGACTTATCTAAGATGCTTTGTGTCTGCTGATCAGGATGACTGGGTCTCTTTTTTGCCTTTGGCTGAGTTTGCTCTTAATAATAGGGCTAGCTCTGCCACTTTGATGTCTCCGTTTTTCTGTAATTCTGGGTTTCACCCTCGATTTTCTTCAGGACAGACGGAGGCTTCTGTCTGTCCAGGTGTTGACTCTGTTGTTGAGCGTATGCAGCAGATTTGGGACCAGGTAGTGGAGAGGTTGTCCCTCTCTCAGGAGAAGGCCCAGCGGTTTGCTAACCGGCATAGGACTGATGGTCCTCGGTTTAAAGTGGGGGACTTGGTCTGGTTGTCCTCAAAGAATATTCCTATGAGAGTAGCATCTCCTAAATTTAAGCCTAGGTTCATTGGACCTTATAAGATCATGGAGATTATTAATCCTGTTTCTTTTCGTTTGCTTCTTCCAGGGACATTTAGGCTAAGTTCACACGTTGCGGAATTGCCGCGGAAATTTCCGCGGCAATCCCGCACTTCTCCCGCAGGAAATACGCACTTTTTTTATGCTGATTCCCGCCAGAATAATAGCGTTTTGCAAGCGTAATTAGCTTGCAGAATGCTAGCGTTTTCCTAGCGATCTGTAGCATCGCTTGGAAAACTGATTGACAGGTTGGTCACACGAGTCAAACATAGTGTTTGACAAGTGTGACCAACTTTTTACTATTGATGCCGCCTATGTCGCATCAATAGTAAAAAGATTTAATGTAAAAATAATAAAAAAAATAATAAATAATGATATTCTCACCTTCCGGCGGCCCCCGCAGCCTTCCCGCGGCCCCCGCAGCCTTCCCGCCTTCAGCGACGCTCCCGGCAACTCCGGTCCCAAGGATGCTTTGCGACAAATCACACCGATGACGTAGCATCTCGCGAGACCGCTATGCCATCTGGGTGATTCTCGCAAAGGACTCTTGGGACCGGAAGTTGCCGGGAGCGTCGCTGAAGGCGGGAAGGCTGCGGGGGCCGCGGGAAGGCTGCGGGGGCCGCCGGAAGGTGAGAATATCATTATTTTTTATTTTAATTATTGTTTTACCAGGGATATGGTACCCAGGGCCTGGAGGAGAGTCTCCTCTCCTCCAGACCCTGGGTACCACCGCACATGAACCGCTTACATTCCGCAAAATTAATGAACATGTTGCTATTTTTTCCGCAAAGCGTTTTTTTCGCGGAAAAAAACGCAACATGTGGCCAAAACATGCGGAATCAATTAACATGTATAGGATGCTTAATGCTTGCGTTTTTATCGCGTTTTTACCGCGGAAAACCGCGGAAAAACCGCGAAAAAAACGCAATTATTCCTGATCGTGTGCACTTAGCCTTAAGATCCATAACGTGTTCCACAAGTCCTTGTTGAAGAGGTTTGTTGAGCCAGTGGTTCCTGCTGCTGTGCCTCCTGACCCTGTTTTGGTTGAGGGCAATCTGGAGTATGTGGTTGAGAAAATATTGGATTCTCGTTTTTCTAGACGAAGACTCCAGTATTTGGTTAAATGGAGAGGTTATGGTCAGGAAGATAATTCTTGGGTGTTTGCTTCGGACATCCATGCTAGGAGACTTATCCGTGCGTATCATAGAACTCATCCTGACCGACCTGGTTGCTCAAATGAGGGTTCGGTGACCCCTCCTCAAGGGGGGGGTACTGTTGTGAATGGGTTTGAGATGAGTTCTGAGCAGAGGCTCCCTCTGGTGGTTACAAGCGGTACTAGTGAGGATTGGGAATCAGGTGTTACTGATTGGTCTTATTTAAGGGAATCATTTTCCCATCAGGGTTGCCGGTGATCAATTGTTCTGGTCTGAATCCTTCTTTCCAGTTTCCCTTGTAGCCTGCTGTGTCGTGTCTGCATCTCCTGCTATCAGATAAGACAATTTCTTATTTTGTGTTTTTGCTATATTTTTGCATTTTGTCCTGCACTTCTGTGGGGGCCTTCTGGGTCCCCTCCGGGGGCTTTTGCCCTCTCAGTTTAGTTCAGCCACTGTGTTTTGTACTTTTGCTTTTTCCAGTTTTTTCAGTGGCTGCTGTTTTTGTTACACCAGAGAACTAATTTAGGTGGTAGAGGTCGTGTGATCTCAGGTGATTTTGAAATTAGTAGAGTTGGTGTTTTTCAGGGTTTTCTGGGATTGCAGTAAGTACCCTTCCTGTCCTTTTCTATTTAGATAGTTTGGGCCCCAGCGTTTGCTCATTCTATTTTCTTTCTGTGTCAGTATTTCCTCTTGTCTAACCGCCATTACATGTTTGGGGCTTTCTATTATCTTTGGGGTTCTGCTCCGGGGCAGATAGCTTTCCTATTTCTATCTTTAGGTGTAGTTAGTTTCTCAGGCTGTGACGAGGCGTCTAGGACCATCGTAGGAACGCTCCACGGCTGCCTCTAGTTGCGGTGGTTAGTCAGGGTACTGCAATCTCATAGATTCCAACTGCTCTGGTGTATTGCCTTTTTTACCTGCACTCCTCAGCTACCGTAACATAACAGAACCTCAGTGGCAAGCTGATCCACACGGCCAGACAACCGTGCAAACTCCATTGGGAGAAAAGATCCTCCCCAGCACCCAGAGATACAGAGGGAGAAAAAAAAAAATGCAACAAACAGAAAAATATCTCTGACAACTCTGACAACCTTTTTTCTTTCACAATATTTTTCCCTTCTGTGAGTACCATACAATTTTCAATTTTTTAGGCCGGTGATACTGTTATGTTTCGGTAGCTGAGGAGAGCAGGCAAAAAGGCAATACACCAGAGCAGTTGGAATCTATGAGATTGCAGTACCCTGACTAACCACCACAACTAGAGGCAGCCGTGGAGCGTTCCTACGTTGGTCCTAGACGCCTCGTCACAGCCTGAGAAACTAACTACACCTAAAGACAGAAACAGGAAAGCTATCTGCCCCGGAGCCAGGGTGGATTTGATTTAAATCAAACTGATTTAAATCACGATTTAAATCACGATTTAAATCACTAGTCAGTAAGGCTTGATTTAAATCAGTGATTTAAATCAAAGTTTCTACCTAAACTAGTTCTTGCTACTTTAACATGCAAGTAGAAGATTTTTAGAATCACTTTTTATATTACTTTTTTCTCCCCAGTTTAATGGGTTAATCATTCATATTTGGACACCACTGTTCTGTTGTACTTAGGAAGGAGAAAAATAATCCTGACCTTAATAACAATTTAAATAGATTTATTCAACTGAAACAATAACAACATTACAGCATAAGTTATTTGCTTAAACAAACATCCATGTTTGTTAACTAATTTGGCTAAACAAAATATATATATATTTTAAGAAACTTAGTCTGTCGCCCAGCCGACACATGAAAAACTTAAATACTACTGTCCCTGCTGTCCCTGTACTCACTCGTCGTCATCTTCATCATCACTCTTTTTCTTTGTTTCCCATTCATAATCTGGAAAAGAAAAACAAGCTTTCCTGCTTTATTGGGTCCCAACCGATTTCTCAATTTAGAAGAATGAGTCCAAAAGGAAGAGAAATTCTTTCAACGCCTGCAGAAGAAAACTATGTTGTTAAAAATGAAATCATTACTTGAACAGTCTCTAAATGCAAGCGCTTAAGTGACTTCCCCAGTT
>JARQOD010014078.1:0-11936 GCA_033576555.1 Oophaga sylvatica
TTGTACAGATAAAATTTTTTTTTTTATTGCGACTGACGTTTTGGTGGAGATTTGGATACTCTGGGGGTGTGCAGAGATGAAGAGCGGCTGGAAAGCGATGAAGGGGTTCGAGGGGAAGGGGCAACAAAAGTAGTGGGTGAAGGAAGATCAGACATCGAAGTAGAGGCAGTTTGAGACACATTAGGAGGAGAGGGTGGATGGACCAACAAAGTTTTGCTTTTTTTCTTCTTGGGGACAGGAGTACCATGCATGGACCGACTTCTCTGTGTCCGCCTTGAGCTGGTTGACCGTGGCCTTGACCCAAAAAAGAGTGAATGTGGGTCACCCCTCTCATGCTCGGTGGTGGCAGTGGCGGTGGAAGTGTTGGCAGTGCTCTGAGTAGCACAAGTGGTGGCGGTGTTCCAAGGAGGAGAACTGGGAGCTGTGCTCCTAAATTGCTGCTGAATGGTGGCGGTATTCCTAGAAGGAGAAGTGGGTGAGGTTGAAATAGATTGTTGCTGACTGGTGGCAGTACTCCTAGGATCAGTGGGTGCTGTGGCCGTAAATTGTTGCCGACTGGTGGCGGTACTCTAGAAGGAGAATTGGTTGCGGTGGCCATAAATTGTTGCAGACTGTTGGCAGTACTCCTAGAAGGAGAAGTGGGTGCGGTGGCCCAAGCAGGTACTGCGGTGGCTTGAGTCCATGACTGTGGACCAGTGTCTGTGGTGGTGTTGCTCCACACAGGAGCAGCGCTTGCCATGGTGGTGGCGACGGTGGAGTGTCCAACAGTACTCAGACTTGTGGTGGTGTAGTGGTGACTCGGAATGCTGGTGGCCGTGCAGTGGTATGCAGCAGAAGTCGGTAGGGATGTGTGTCGAGTCAGTGGTGGCACTGTTGGATATGCAACCACTGACTGCTGCACGTACCGATTCTGCTGCATAGCCTGCAAGTAAGCAGTGTTGCAGGCCTGCAACACACTCAGCTGTTGCTCAGGACTAAGGTGTTCCGCCATGCCCTGTTCAATTTTACTGAAAAAATGGTGCGCTGGTCTGTTGAGGTCGGCCTCCAGGCGATCAAGACGCTGTTCGACACTGTTGAAGCGGTGATCCATGTGGGTAAAACCCTGTTCCATCAGTGAAAAAACCGCTTCCAACTGTGCCTGCCAGCGACTTGATATTACCATGAAAGGCCTCGCTCAAGTGCATGAACTCGGGCAAGACATTCCTCTCCATGGCCCTCTGCCGCTGGCGGGAAGTGCCCGCATAACCAGTGGCAGAGACCTGGGAGAGGGGAAGACCTGATGGACCAGCTTCCTGGTCACCAGCTGTCCATGTTGCTGACCTGCAAGTTGCTTCCAGGCTGTCAGATGGCTGGGACGGGTCCAAGGTCGTCCGAGGAAGGACCGCTTCAGGGACAGGCTGCATGGTGCTGCTCCAGGTGCTGTGGAAAGAAAACCAAAACATTACTATAATGCATTAACAAGAAGCATCAGCTGTAGAAAAAATTAAAAAAAATTAAAAAAAAATCAAAAAAACTTACGCTCTGCTGGCAAGGACCGGTCTCAGGAACGCCAACTCGCGATAGTAGCGATATTTCCTTCTGGGCCTTGCTGCTGAACAACTGCGAACCTGTCCCTCTGCTCGAACATCAGTGTTGAAGCGGTCCTTCATTGAGCGCCATCGTGTGCGGACTTTGTTCACTGTTGAGAATAAAAAAAAAATTATACAATGCAGTCAGGGCAAAATCAGTCTCAACACACATACCTGAATGAAAATGTCAAACTGTCAATGCAGCATTATAAAAAGCTATACAATGCACAGGATAGTCACTGTTGAACCACATGACACTGTTGTGTTTGCTGGTAGAATATATCTGGCAGCAAACAAAACAGTACCATGAGGAACAAGAGTGACTGCAGCAATAAAAAAACTCAATACAATGCACAACACATAGATCAAGAATCCACAGGACAGTCACTGTTGAACCACATGACACTGTTGTGTTTTGCTGGTAGAATATATCTGGCAGCAAACAAAACAGTACCATGAGGAACAAGAGTGACTGCGGCAATAGAAAACTCAATAGAATGCACAACACATAGCTCAAGAATCCACAGGACAGTCACTGTTGAACCACATGACACTGTTGTGATTGCTGGTAGAATATATCTGGCAGCAAACAAAACAGTACCATGAGGAACAAGAGTGACTGCAGCAATAAAAAACTCAATACAATGCACAACACATAGATCAAGAATCCACAGGACAGTCACTGTTGAACCACATGACACTGTTGTGTTTGTGGTAGAATATATCTGGCAGCAAACAAAACAGTACCATGAGGAACAAGAGTGACTGCAGCAATAAAAAACTCAATAGAATGCACAACAAATAGCTCAAGAATCCACAGGATAGTCACTGTTGAACCACATGACACTGTTGTGTTTGCTGGTACAATATATCTGGCAGCAAACAAAACAGTACCATGAGGAACAAGAGTGACTGCGGCAATAAAAAACTCAATAGAATGCACAACACATAGCTCAAGAATCCACAGGACAGTCACTGTTGAACCACATGACACTGTTGTGATTGCTGGTAGAATATATCTGGCAGCAAACAAAACAGTACCATGAGGAACAAGAGTGACTGCGGCAATAGAAAACTCAATAGAATGCACAACACATAGCTCAAGAATCCACAGGACAGTCACTGTTGAACCACATGACACTGTTGTGATTGCTGGTAGAATATATCTGGCAGCAAACAAAACAGTACCATGAGGAACAAGAGTGACTGCAGCAATAAAAAACTCAATACAATGCACAACACATAGATCAAGAATCCACAGGACAGTCACTGTTGAACCACATGACACTGTTGTGTTTGCTGGTAGAATATATCTGGCAGCAAACAAAACAGTACCATGAGGAACAAGAGTGACTGCAGCAATAAAAAACTCAATAGAATGCACAACAAATAGCTCAAGAATCCACAGGATAGTCACTGTTGAACCACATGACACTGTTGTGTTTGCTGGTACAATATATCTGGCAGCAAACAAAACAGTACCATGAGGAACAAGAGTGACTGCGGCAATAAAAAACTCAATAGAATGCACAACACATAGCTCAAGAATCCACAGGACAGTCACTGTTGAACCACATGACACTGTTGTGTTTGCTGGTAGAATATATCTGGCAGCAAACAAAACAGTACCATGAGGAACAAGAGTGACTGCAGCAATAAAAAACTCAATAGAATGCATAACAAATAGCTCAAGAATCCACAGGATAGTCACTGTTGAACCACATGACACTGTTGTGTTTGCTGGTAGAATATATCTGGCAGCAAACAAAACAGTACCATGAGGAACAAGAGTGACTGCAGCAATAAAAAACTCAATACTATGCACAACACATAGATCAAGAATCCACAGGACAGTCACTGTTGAACCACATGACACTGTTGTGTTTGCTGGTAGAATATATCTGGCAGCAAACAAAACAGTACCATGAGGAACAAGAGTGACTGCAGCAATAAAAAACTCAATAGAATGCACAACAAATAGCTCAAGAATCCACAGGATAGTCACTGTTGAACCACATGACACTGTTGTGTTTGCTGGTACAATATATCTGGCAGCAAACAAAACAGTACCATGAGGAACAAGAGTGACTGCGGCAATAAAAAACTCAATAGAATGCACAACACATAGCTCAAGAATCCACAGGACAGTCACTGTTGAACCACATGACACTGTTGTGTTTGCTGGTAGAATATATCTGGCAGCAAACAAAACAGTACCATGAGGAACAAGAGTGAGTGCAGCATAAAAAACTCAATAGAATGCACAACACATAGCAATAGCATACACAGGGCAGTCACTGTTGAACCAGATGACACTGTTGGGTTTGCTGGTTTAATATATCTGCCAGCAAACCCATCAGTGCAATCAGGAACAAGAGTGACTGCGGCATTACAGAGAATGAAAATACTTACTAAACGCCTTTTTGAGGTTTGGAGAGGCGCTGTCCCAGCCATCCATCAACGCTGCGGCCACCTCGTTCCATAGCCGCCGGGTCACCACATTGTCCTTGTACTGCGGATCACGGCTGTCCCACAACGGGACACGCTCATGGACCTGGCAGATGAGGGCCTCATTGTCCACATACAGGTCGTCGTCCCGTTGTGGAACCTAGAAGAGACAAAATAAAAATTACAATCTTGTATATTTTTTAGAAAGAAAATAACGATAGGAACAAAAAAGAAATAGACATTCAAAGGCTATATACTTACATTCCATCTCGCCACCGGGACTTGACTCGGCTGCGACTGCTCCTGCTGTGACTCCTCAATGTCCTTGTCCGACGATGTCTGAAAAAGGAACACAAATTTTAGCCATTTGTAGATTCAGCAGCTATACTTACCCAAAGGCAGGAAGATACATCACGCTCTGCTTCGGCCAGTTCTTGCCGGGATGGGGAATATTGTGATCCAGAAGACATGCTGCAAAAAAAAAAAAAAATAACATGAGCACATATTACATTGTAAAGGACAGCCAGTCATTTGGTTAAAGAATACTCACATTCTTGCACTTTGGATCGGTCTTGAGTCCAGGCGCACTGTCTCCAGTCAGTTTTATGGTCCACGCTGTACTTGGGGTCCAGGCGATGTGTCTCCAGGCAGTATCCAGGCAGTGTAGTATGGTGCACGCTGTTTGCAGGCCTTATATAGGGATCCAGGCTGTATCTTCAGGTCTCTTTATCAGCATGCAGTCTCCAGGCAGTCTGAGTAGGGGTCTGTCTGGCACTGAAGACACCTTCCTTTATCTTCTTCCCATCACAAACAATGTATCTTGTGTAGGGGGTGTTTAGACAAGTGTCTAGACATTGTTTACTAAAAAATCGCGTGCGCGCACAAGCGCTGACAAGCGCACAGCCACGCGTACGCCAGCGCCCACATAGACGGCAATGCTATTTATATGCGCACACGTGCACACGCGCCTTTTTAAATTGGTGTGCTGAAAAAAAAAATGCAACATGTAGCGTCTAGCGCGTCTGGGCGCACACCTGGAAAATGCGCAGCGCACGCCAAACGCTAATGAGCGCGTGCAAGCGCTAGACCCTGCGCCCGCCATGTTAATGATAGGGGAACATTGCGCATGCGTCCGATAGCGCACGATGCGCAGCGCTAAAAAACGCAAGTGTGAAAGTAGCCTTAGAAAGGAAAAAGTGGAGAAATTTTTTTTCTCTCCATATATGAGAAAAACTGATGACACTTGGACCACACTGTAATCAAACTCTGACCAAAGAGTCGGTCCATTTTTTTCATATGTAGCAAATCGGACGTCTGAATGAGCCCTTAGAGTGTTCTCCATTTTGATGGCAAGAATAGAGGTAAATAGGTTTCTTGGCAACAGTGATGGAATCTTAGAACCACTCCAAGAATGTTTTTATGGACACTCTTAATGGGATCACTCTGCGATTAATTGGGAAGTACTGGGTAATACGATATGAGCTTGTATAGTGTAGTGCATAGGACCATTATTTAATTTAGTGTAAGAATGCATTTTATTAAGTGTACATTATCGCAGAGTTATTTATGTACACTGTTTTGTAACATTATTCATTGTGTAATGACCATACTATTCAAGAATGTGCATCCAGCATATGCACAACCAAACGTGACAAAATCCTAGGATTGTACATGGATAAAGTACAAGACTAAACAAAATCCTTTCTTGTTTCTTTTTTTTCATAATATAATGTCGTTAGAATAAAATGAAATGCTCAGGCCGGTCAGGAGATGAGCACATTTATCTAAATATTTAATATCGGCAGAAATCGCACATTTGGCTTCCACCTATTTTCATATGTGAGGCACTGTGTTCTGGAGTAGTACTTTGTCTTTCAAATTCTGCAAGTTTTGAAAATATTGTATGATACATAATGTTTTATACATAACATCCACCTAAAATGTATACTTAAAGTGAGTGTCTACCCAAAAGAAGATAAATTAATGATAAACTTACGTGTCTGCAGATATAATCCTAAATAAAAACAACAGTCTCAGGAATCTTAGTTTTTCGAAATGAATTGCAGGCAAAAAAAATCACAGCGTGAAAAAAAGCAATAATTCCAATTCTCCAAATTTAAAGGATAAAAGCCTGTGTAATTAACGACATACTTTATTTTATACATTAGTCATTTACGGTTCCATTCTTTTTACACTATTCCTTTTTGTACACTTCTTATCTGCATTGGCTTCAGACGCTGTGCCGCATCACTCCTATATGCTCAGCTGAAAATACATTTTCATGTTTTTGTTCTTCCTGCTTGCTCTTCCCGTTTCAAGGCAAATGAGTGAGCACATACACGGATAATTATCACACGGTACATACTGTACATATAGTCGGCAGCTTCTGTCATCTACAGTTTCTAGACTTGCATTTCTTTAAAGCAAGTATTTTCTAATATTTTACAAAGCTCTAACCAAAATATAAAGTATTTAGATATACGGTAGTTACAGTACATAATTATTTTTCATTTTGGAGTATGATTTTAAAAGTGCCCCTGCTTCTTCTGTATGTGTGCTACCAAAGAGCAATAATTCCTCTTTTTCTGTGTGTTAATGTAAGGGAAGCATCATCTCCAGTCCTCCCAAGACCTCCTTCTCGCCTCCACACTTATTCGCTCTTCACCTAATCGCCTCCAAGACTTCTCCCGAATATCCCCCATCGTCTGGAATTCTTTGCCCCAACACGTCCGACTATATCAACCACATTCGGATTCTTCAGACGGAACCTGAAAACCCACCTCTTCAAGAAAGCTTACAGCCTGTAATGACCACACTGCCTCCTCACCACTACTGGAGCTACCGCCTCACCAACACCGGAGCTGCTGCAATCCCCCAACCTACTGTCTCCTTCCCACCATCCTGTAGAATGTATGCCCGAAAGGACAGGGTCCTCTCCCCTCTGTATCAGTCTGTCATTGTTAGTTTGTTTACTGTGATACCTGTAATTTGTATGTAACCCCTTCTCATGTACAGCACCATGAAATCAATGTTGCTGTGTAAATAAATATTAATAATAATAGCAGCACTCCATTTTTTCCAAAAGCTATAACTTTTTTATTGCACTGTCCTCAAATACATACAGGTGCTTCTCATAAAATTAGAATATAATCAAAAAGTTAATTTATTTCAGTTCTTCAATATAAAAAGTGAAACTCATATATTATATTATATAGAGTCATTACAAACAGAGTGATCTATTTCAAGTGTTTATTTCTGTTAAGGTTGATGGTTATGGCTTACAGCCAATGAAAACCCAAAAGTCATTATCTCAGTAAATTATAATTAACAAAAAACCTGCAAAGGCTTCCTGAGCATTTAAAAGGTCTCTTAGTCTGTTTCAGAAGGCTCCACAATCATGGGGAAGACTGCTGACTTGACAGATGTCCAGAAGACAGTCATTGACACACTCCACAAGGAGAGTAAGCCACAAAAGGTCATTGCTGAAGAAGCTGGCTGTTCACAAAGTGCTGTATCCAAGCATATTAAAGGAAAGTTGAGTGGAAGAAAATGGAAAAGTGTGGTAGAAAAAGGTGCACAAGCAACTGGGATAACTGCAGTCTTGCAAGGATTGTTATTAAGAGGCCATTTAAAAATTTTGGGGAGATTCTCAAGGTGTGGACTGCTGCTGGAGTAATTGCTTCAAGAGCCACCACATACAGATGTATCCAGGACATGGGCCACAAGTGTCGCATTTCTTATGTCAAACCACTCATGACCAATAGACATCAGAAGTGTCTTACCTGGGCCAAGGAGAAAAAGAGCTGGATGTTGCTCAGTGGTCCAAGGTGCTGTTTTCAGTTGAAAGTACTGTATTTTTCGGACTATAAGACGCACTTTTTCCCCAAAAAAAATTTGGGGGAAAATGGGGGGTGCGTCTTATAGTCCGAATGCAGGCTTACCGGGGGTTGCGGCAGAGGTACGGCGATGCTGATGCGCAGTGGGCAGTACAGCATGCACCTGAGCAGGGTCCCTTCCTCTGTTGAGGTGACACAGCGGCACGGTGGTTACGGAGAGCAGTAAAGCCGGGTGATCACGGGTTTCTTAGTGGCAGCAGCCATCTTCCTGAGGCCACGCGTGCGCAGATTGAGTTCTCTGCTTCCCGGGGCTTCAGGAAAATGGCAGCGGGAGGCCGCACGTGCGCAGATAGAGATAGCGGCGGCCATTTTCCTGAAGCTGAGTTCACAGATTGAGAGCTCGGCTTCACTTGGCTAAAGGAAAATGGCCGCCACGATCTCATCTGTGCACGTGCTGCCTCCCACGGCTATTTTCCTGAAGCCCCGGGAAGCAGAGAACTCAATCTGCCCACGCGTGGCCTCAGGAAGATAGCCGCCACCATCGAGAAACCCTTGATCACCAGGCTTTGCTGCTCTCCGTGGACACCGTGCCGCGGCGTCACCTCACCTGAGGAAGGGACACTATATCAGCATCACCGCACCACTTCCGCAACCCCAATGGACACCAGGCCGCGGCGTCGCCCACCTTATCAGGAAGGGACCCTGCTTAGGTGCACTGCCCACACCGAACATCAGCACCGCCGACACCGGACCAGACACCCTGAAGGCACCATGCCTCCTGTGACCCTGCTGTACCACCGCCAGTCCTCAGGTAAGATACCTTAAATTCGGACAATAGACGGACCCCATCTTATAAAAATTATTTTTTTCTGCTATTTTCACCCCAAAATTTTGGTGCATCTTATGGTCCGGTGCATCTTATAGTCTGAAAAATACGGTAAATTTTGCATTTCATTTGGAAATCAAGGTCCCAGAGTCTGAAGGAAGAGTGGAGAGGTACCAATCCAATCTACTTGAGGTCTAGTGTGAAGTTTCCACAATCAATGATGGTTTGGGGAGCCATGTCTTCTGCTGGTGTAGGTCCATTGTGTTTTATCAAGACCAAAGTCAGTGAAGCCATCTACCAGGAGATTTTAGAGCACTTCATACTTCCCTCTGCGATAAGCTTTTTGAAGATGGAAATTTCATTCTCCAGCAGGACTTGGCACCAGTACACACTGCCAAAAGTACCAATACCTGGTTTAAAAAATAACTATCACTGTGCTTCATTGGCCAGAAAACTCGCCTGACCTTAACCCCATAAGAATCTATGAGGTATTGTCAAGAGGAAGATAAGACACCAGACCCAACAATGCAGACGAGCTGAAGGCTGCTATCAAAACAACTGTGCTTCCATTACACCTCAGCGAGTCACAGGCTCACGCCTCCAGCCACACCACACTGATGCAGTAATTGATGCAGAAAGAGCCCCGACCAAGTATTGAGTGATTTACTGACCATACATTTCAGTAGGCCAACATTTCGGATTTTAAAATCATTTTTCAACCTGGTGTTATAAAGTATTCTAATTTAGGCTGGCTTCACACTTGCTTTGTGTAGCACTGCGGATGGCAGTCTACTGCCTCCTTTAAGCCCCACCGACTTCCGCATCTTTTCCTTCAGCTCCGCCTATGTCTGCATGCATCCTGCATACCCTATCTTTAACATTGGTACGCAGGCCATGCGGATGTATGCTGACGCATCCGCATGCGTTATTTTGACGCTGCGCCAACCTGCGCCGATCGCAACAAAATGCAATGCAAAAAAAAGACGCATGTGGATGCATCAGCATACATACGCATGGTGTGCGTACCCAATGTTAAAGATAAGGTACGCAGGACGCATGTAGACATAGGCAGAGCTGAAGGAAGAGGTGTGGTAGTGGGCGGGGCTTAACACAGGAAGAAAGGAGGAAGTAGGCTGCCATCCACAGCGCTACACAACGCAAGTGTGAAGCCAACCTTACTGACCTTTTGGGTTTTCATTGGCTGTAAGCCATAATCATCAACATTAACAGAAATAAACACTTGAAATAGATCACTCTGTTTGTAATGACTCTATAATAATATTTATCACTTTTTTTATTGAAGAACTGAAATAAATTAACTTTTTGATGATATTCTAATTTTGTGAGAAGCATCTGTATGAAGGATTAGTTTAATGCGGGCGAGTTGTACTTTTGAAGGACACCGTTCATTTTAATCATGTGATGCACTGGAAGGTGGGAAAAAAGTTTCCAAGAGTGGCAAATACGAAAAATACCCCGCAATTTATTTATTTTTTATTCACCATGTTCATTATATGGTAAAACTGTCCTGAAAATATGATTCCCAGGTCAGTAAAATAATGCAGATACCAAACATGCATAAAACGAAATAAGACAAGTTGCTTGTGTTGCCATTTTACGAGACCCGTTACATTTTACATTTTTGGTTGATGGGGCTGTATGAGGACTTATATTTTGCACCTGGGCTAAAATTTATTCCTAGAATTTTTGAGGTGGATACAATGTTTTGATTGCATCTTATTGCATTCTATTCGTAGTGTTTCTCGTGTTTTTTTTCTCCGATACGGCTTACCGATCGGGTAAATTTATTTTATATTTTGATAGATCAGATCTTTTACGAAGCAGCGATACCAAATATGTGCATTTTTTTGTTTTCTTATTTCTTCGGGAGAGCTGACGGCCAGTCTGAGAATTGTGTTGCGATCCTTGTCCGAGATAATTAGGTCGTCTGACTCTTCCCTTAGAGGGAGATGATGGCTGATTATCAAAGTCAAAATCAGGGAGCCAGCATATTACATAACTGTACAACATATGTCGGGAAAGTGTTTAAGGGCTTAGGAAAATGTGGTATTTTTAGCATGTTTTTTACACAATAAAACACTGCAACAATATAGAAAACACTACGTTCAAACCTACCTTTTCATTTGTTACATAATGAATAGTGTTGAGCGATACGATACCGCAAGTATCGGGTATCGGCCGATATTAGCTCTATCGGCCTTTCGATACTTTGTTCCGATATTTTCGTCTTATCGGATAACCGGAATCGGGATTGTCACTGTCACGTAATGTCCGCGGTGGGTCTGTCAGGATCAGCGGGCCCCTTACCGGAGAAGATCCCGGCGGTCACGGGCTGGACTCTAAAGGCCGCCATCATCTTTCCCCGGCGGTCCACATGCTTTCTCGCGAAACTGCAGTGACTGCTGGGGGAATCCCCGGCCCTAAAGATCAGTCCGATGACGCACCGCGGGGAAGCAGGTAAAACAGCTGTGCTGCGTCGAGAGACAGGCTCTGCCCGTCATTTTCGATGTAGCAGAGCTGGACGTCGTGGGGCTGTCGTTACAAAAAAACGCGCGGACAGGTGGTATACTGTTTTTTTTTTTTTTCTTTTTTTACCCGGAGATCGATGGCATCACAGGAATGGGGGTATAATAAAGAAATGAAAACTGTGTTTCCTTTTTTTCATTAAAATACTTTTTTCTTGCTGTGCTTTTTTTTTTATACATTTAAAAACTTTGGGATTAAAAATGGTCGGGTCTTATTGACCCTCTCCATTATTAACCGGGCTTATTTTCACCGGCAATCAACGGTGACATTTTAAACCCCCTTTTACCCCACTTGGCCACCGCACAGGGGATGGGAAGAGCCGGTAAAGTGCCACAATTGGCACACTTTTTTATGCCCAAATGTTGGGCTGCTGTACCTGGATTATCACTGTTGTGGGCCAAAAACCATGGCCTTGACAGTCTTTAATACCCGGGGCCCCAGCAGCTGGCATTTTACTTGGCTGGGTAACACAAATAGGGGACCCCACCCTTTTTTTTTTAGGGCCCCAATTTTGTTTAAACCAAACCCAAACAAAAACAAAAGCTTGGGCCCGGTATTATCGGCTGGCAAGGTCCAGTTGTTGGCTCCTTAACAGCCTTAAATACCCCTTTCCCGCGCAGGGGCGACAATAAATCAAGGGGGGCCCCTAGCAAAAGTCGAATTTCCCCACCCCCCCCAAAAAAAAAAAAACCCCAAACATGTAAATGTAAA
>JARQOD010014079.1:0-11931 GCA_033576555.1 Oophaga sylvatica
AAACGCGACATGGCGTCCAGCCAATTATGTGTTGAAAAAGTCAAACGGGCTCCTTCCCTTGCGACCTCTGCAGTGCGCCCAATAAGTGGTTTACCCCCACATATGGGGTATCGGCGTATTCAGGAGAAATTGGACAACAAATTTTGTGGTTCATTTTCTCTTTTAAACACTTGTGAAAATAAAAAAAATTTGATTCTGAAGTAAAAAATTTTAAAAAAAAAGTTAAATGTTAATTTTTTCCTTGCATATTGTTTCAGTTCCTGTGAAGCAAGTAAAGGGTTAATAAACTTCTAGAATGTTGGTTTTGAGCACCTTGAGGGGTGCAGTTTTAGAATGGTGTCACTTTTGGGTATTTTCCATAATATAGACCCCTCAAAGTGACTTCAAATGTGATGTGGTCCCTAAAAAAAATGGTGTTGTAAAACTGAGAAATCGCTGGTCAACTTTTAACCCTTATAACTTCGTAACCAAAAAAATTTGTTCCAAATTTGTGCTGATGTAAAGTAGACATGTGGGAAATGTTATTTATTAAGAAATTTGTGTGACATATCTCTCTGATTTAAGGGCATAAAAATTTAAAGCTTGAAAATTGCTAAATTTTCTAAATTTTCGCCATATTTCTGTTTTTTTTCATAAATAAACGCAAGTCATAATAAATTTTTTTACCACTAACGTGAAGTAAAATATGTCACGAAAAAAACAACTCAGAATCAGCGGGATTCGTTAAAGCGTTCCAGAGTTATAACCTCATAAAGTGACAGTGGTCAGAATTGTAAAAATTGGTCCGGTCATTAAGCTGCAAATTGGCTCTGTCACTAAGGGGTTAAGGTATCCAGCATTTGGCAAACAGCCTAATGGAAAATAAACAGACCTCCATTTATAAATAAAAGGATACGTCACATGACTTTTGCATCCATCATGTGACAAATACAGCTTGCACATAACGTATGGTGGTTTTGGTGATGTATTCCAGTTCTGGTGACATATTCATGTAGTGATGGTTGTTCTAGTGCTGTAATGATGTAGTGATGATGATTCTAGTGGTATATTCATCAGCCGGAACCATCATCAGTACATTAATATGAAGCAAAAATCATCATCAGTACATAATTAGAACACCAGAGCCATCAATAGTACATGTATATGCCACCTGAAATATCATCAGTAAATGAATGCATCACCAGAACACCATCAGTACATGAATGTCACCAGAACCACAATCACTCCAATAATTTGTCACCACAACCATCATTAATACATGAATGAATCACTAGATCCACCATCAGTACATGAATAAATCAACAGACCCACCATCAGTACTTGACTACGTCACCAGGACTACCATAAGTAAATTAATACGTTACCAGAATCTCCATCAGTACATCAATACATCACCAAAACTACCATAAGTACATGTATACATGACCAGAACCAAGAGTGCTTGAATACAAGAACCAAGCTTAGTTCAACAATCTATTGTAATATCAAGTCAGCCCCATAAACAATTGTAATAGCATGAACATACAACTACCAGTATGTCCTTGATGGCAAGGAGATACTGGCAGTTGTTATTAACCAGCCATCATCACACTTCAGACCATACAGTAACCACAGTACTGATGAAAATTCGTCAGTATCACAAATAAACAATTACATCCAGGTACCATATAGAATATATCTTCTCTGGAGTCGTCTCTTTCTTTTCGCCTTCATCTTGTCTAGAGGTCATGATGACTTTTCTCATCCACAGCTGTTCTCCGCAGAACTCCCTCTTCTCCGGTCTTTTGCAGCACATCCCAAACACAGTGCCTTTAAAAATAATAGTGTTATTAAAATGCCCTCTGCATAAAAATATCTGTTCATATTATGACCCTAAATAAGACTCCTATGGTATATGACCTCCACACTGTCTATCATTATCAGCTATAACCGTCACACCATCCGCCCTTATGAACTATGGCCTATACCATAGCTGTCCCATCTCTAATTTCCATTACACTTTATATATCGCCACACTGTCCCCCGCTATGTTAACCCCTCTCGATATTATGCCTCCATTTCATACTGTCCCCTCTCCATATCCATTCTGTACCCCTTTTTCACACTATGCCCTCATAACTGCCCACTTCAGACTGTACCCCTCCTCACACTGTCCTCCATACACAGTATGATGGTCACCACAGCCGCCCATACGGTATGATACTCACAACAACCCCCTCCCCAATAATATAGTATGGTCACCACCAGAGCCACCCATATATAGTATGATGTCCATCACAGACCCCCATGAATAGTATGATCTTCAAAACAGCCCCCATGTATACTATGATCCCCACAACATCTCAGATAGTATTATGGCCCACAAACAACACCCCAAACAGTATGATATTCACCACAGCCCCCTATCCATTATGGTCACCACAGCCCCCAGTATAATGACCTCCTTAGCCCCATATCAGTATGGTCAACACAGCTCCTCATATACTTTACTGTCCCCCTTCACAGACCCTTATTTCATGGTCCAAACGGACACCCCCCATTTCATGGCCTCCTGCTCAGCCTATTTCATGCATCCCCCACACTGTCTCTCATTTCATGCCCCCCATGCACAGTCCTTCATATTTATTACCCCCTCTGCCAGCCCCTCAGCTTATTTCCCCCATCTACACAACCCTTCAGCTTACTCACCCACATCTGCACAGCCCGTCAGTTTATTCTCTCCCATCTGCACAGCCCCTATTTATTAACCCGAATCTGTACAATCCCTTATTTGGATCCACCCCCCCGCCCAGCCCCTCATCTTATTCCCCCATCTGCATCTGCACAGCCCATTTTATTCCCTCCATCTGCACAGCCCCTAATTTTATTCCCAACTCTGCACAGCCCCTCAACTTATCCCCCATCTTCACAGCCCGTCAGTTTATTATCCCCATCTACACAGCCCCTCAGTTTATCCCCCCCTACACAGCCCCTCCCCTCACCGTCCACCATCTCCTCTGTGCAGAAGTGAACGCTAGATGGTGCGATGACATCACTGCACCCCACCATCCAACATCCCCTGTGTGCGCCTTCTCCAACAAGGCGCAGGATGGAAGTGGTCTGCCTCCCGGTGGAGCAGTGGAGATGACAGCTTCTCTGCTCCTGTGTGACAGTGCACACAGCAATTGCATTTGCATCTAACAGACGAGAATACAATTGAGAGCAGGGAGGGAACGACAGTCGGGGTAACAGAACAGAGAGAGGGGGTGAGCGGTGTCAGTCACTGACATTGCTCACCCTCTGTGCCTTAGCCCCCTTTGTGTAGGCAGGAGGTAGCACCCTAGGGAGGGCGCTCTACCCTGCTTACCCATTGTCCCGGCCATGTGTCCAGCCTCTGTTTGAAGACTTCAATTGAAGGAGAACTCACCACCTCTCATGGCAGCCCGTTCCACTCATTGATCACCCTCACTGTCACAAATTTTTGTCTAATATCTCATCTGTATCTTCTCCCTGTCAGTTTAATTCCATTGGTTCTTTTGTTTCCATGTGCAAATCAGAATAAGGATGATCCCTTTACACTGTGACATCCCCTTCAGATATTTGTAGACAGCTGTTAAGTCTCCTCTTAGCCTTTTTTTTGCAAGCTAATCATTCCCAGCTCCTTTAACCGATCCTCGTAGGACTTACTTTGCAGTCCGTCCGTGCTCTCTGAACTTGCTCCAGTTTTATTGTCTTTTTTTAAATGTGGTGCCCAGAACTGGACACAGTATTCCAGACGCAGCCTGACCAAGGAAGAGTAGAGGGGGATAATTAACTTCACGTGATCTAGACACTATGCTTCTCTTAATACATCCTAGAAACTGTGTTTGCCTTTTTTTTTGCAGCTGCATCACACTGTTCAACAGTCACTGACCACTAATATGGCTACTGGACCAGAGTCCTGTGAATCTTTTTGCTCACCTCTAAGTAAAAGATATGAAAATATATTTCCAATATGAAATCCTAACTTTTCTGTTCCTTTATACGCTGCGTCTCACTCAACTCTACTGTCACAGGGATACAGCAGTAGAGAGGGGCCAGATGATTGCAGCGTCTGGTTACCCGAACTACTGCACTGATTAGAACAGCTTCACCATCATACTAAGCAGTGCAGGTTTTTTTGCTCTGGCATGGATAGGGTAAATCAGTCCAGTTGAGCTCCTGGAGTTCTCCAATCTGGATTGTCTCAGTTGGCCACTCCTCTCTGCTATATATGCTCGCCACTGACACTTGGGAATTGCCAGTTTTTAGTTCTTACTGCCTAGTTAGGATTTGGAGGTGAAGTTCATGTTTGGTGTAGGCGTTTGGAGAGTGGTTCAGGAGATAGTTGCTTGGAGTTTTGTTTGTTTGTCCATCATCTTCCTCTCCTTTGGTTTCTCCTTCCTATACTTCCCCTATGTTTCCAATCTGTTGTTTGGTGAGTGTATTTTGTATGATTGTAATTTTCATTTATCCTTGCCCCATCTTCCCTTTTTTCTGTCTAGTTAGGTTATCCTATACACTTTGGCCTCACAGTCACACCTCCTTGGATGGGGGGGGGACAGATAAGGGTTTATAGAGGAACATAGCAAGGCATGTGAACCCCGTCTAACAGGCCAAATTAACCCCTGTCCAGATTAAACCCGGGTATAGTTTGACCCAGGCTAGAGTATACCCAGGGGATAAACTGTCCTAGACCAAACTATACCCAGGGATGTAATATAGCATAGGCAAAATATACCTGTTGTGAATATGCTGGATGCGGCTTCTGAGCTGGGGCTCCCTCGGTGGTTGCTGAGGGTAATGAATTGATTACTGAATGGCCTTCAGCTGGCACTGAATGGTAGGATATAAGTGGCCTGAGTTCCCAGCAGCCTTGCCGGTTATCAATTGTTCCTTCTGGTCTTGCTTGAAGCACTGCTAGGTTCCTGCTCTCCTTCAGATAAGTGTTTGCTTTTTTTTTTTTTCCTCTGTTTGTTTTTCTTTGCTGGTTTGCTGCTTGCAGTGGACTGCAGCCTGTCCCCTTTTGGGGGTATGGCGCTGCAATTGTGCTCCGTTTTTTTCTGCACTTTTGCTTTGCTCCTTTGTTACTTTTTATTTGCTGAATGGCGTTTGTTATACCAGAGATCTGATTTAGGTGGATGAGATCGTGTGATCTCAGGTTTTTTGGCAATCAGAAGTGTTTGGTATTTTTAAGGGTTTTTGTTGGATTGCAGTCAGAATTCTTTCCTGTACTTTTCTGTCTAGACAGATTGGGCCCCAGCGTTTACTCATTCTATTTTCTGTCTGTGTCCGTGATTTCTTCTTGTCTAACCGCCATTACATGTTTGCTGGCTTCCTATTTTCTTTGGGGATCTGCTCCGGGGCAGATAGCTTTCATCTTTCTGCCTTTAGGTGTAGTTATCTCTCAAGCTGTGACGAGGCGTCTAGGATCAACGTAGGAACGCTCCACTGCTACCTCTAGTTGTGTGGTTAGTTTAGGTTACTGCAATCCAATAGGTTCCAGCCTCTCTGGTGTATTACCATTTGGCTATTTCTCTTCAGTTACCGAAACATAACAGTATAACCGGCCAAAAAACTGAAAATTGTATGGTACTCACAGAAGGGAAAATAGTAATAAGGAAACTCTGTTTGTTGCATTTTTTTTCCCTTCTTTTCTCTGGGTGCTGAGGAGGAATTTTTTTTTTTTTCTCAATGGAGTTTGCACAGTTGTTTGGCCGTGTGGATCAGCTTGCCACTGAGGTTCGGAGTATTGCTACCTATCTTGCTAGGTTGCCAGTTGTGGAACCTAGGATCCCCATGCCAGATTTGTTTTTTGGGGGATCGATCTAAATTTCTGAATTTCAAAAATAACTGTAAGTTGTTTTTTGCCTTAAAGCCCAAGTCCTCAGGGAACGCGGCACAGCAGGTTCAAATTGTCATCTCTCTGCTGCGCGGCGACCCTCAGGATTGGGCTTTTTCCCTGACAACCTGGGGATCCTGTTTTGAATGATATTGATGTATTTTTTCAGGCTCTGGGGTTATTGACGATGAACCTAATGTCACTGATCAAGCGGAAAAGATCTTGTTGGCATTAAATCAGGGTTTTGAAGACACTGAGTTGTACTGTCAGAAATTTCGAAAGTGGCCAGTCCCTGACCAAATGGAAAGATGATACTTTGGCAGCCCTTTTTCGAAAGGGTCTGTAAGAAAAAGTAAAGGACGTTATGGTGGGATTCCCTGTTCCCTCTGGTCTCAATGATTCTATGTCTTTGGCTATTCAAATTGACAGACGTTTGCGTGAGCGCAGAGGTATGCGTGACATAGTGTTGCCTTGTGAGCCAGCTTCTGAGCCCATGCAGTGTGATGGAGTGACTTCTGGGTCTCAGCGTCATGAGTTTCGTAAGCGCAATGGGTTATGTTTCTACTGGGTGACGCTTCCCATGCTATTTCTGTCTGCCCTAAGCAGAGAAGACGTTTTGCACGCTCAGTTGTCTTGGGTAGTGTTCAGACTAAATTTCTGTTGACTGTTATCCTGATTTGCTCCTGTCCACTTTTTTCTGCTCAGGCTTTTGTTGATTCAGGACAGCTATTAACCTGATGGATTTTGACTTTGCCAAACGTTGTGGGTTTCCCATCGTACCCTGCGGAAGTCTATTCCCCTGCTGGGCATTGATTCTACCCCTTTGGCGGAGAATAAACCCCAGTTTTTTACTCAGGTGATAATGAGGGTTGAACCAGATCATCAGGAGATTTGCAAATTTCTGGTGCTGCATAATCTGCATGACATTATTGTACTAGGTTTCCCTTGGTTACAGTCTCATAATCCTGTTTTGGATTGGAAATCTTTTGTCTGTAACCATTGGGGCTGCCAATGTGTTAATACGACACTCCTATTTTTTCTTCCTCTCCCCATCTCAGGATGTCCCTGACTTTTTGACTGATTTTTCTGATGTGTTTAGTGAGAGTAAGTCTGCATCCTTGCCCCCCCAGGGAAAGCTATGACTGCGCTATTGAATTAGTGCCTGGTGGTAAATTTCCTAAAGGTCGCCTTTTTAATTTATCTGTACCTGAACACGATGCATGCGATCTTATATCAAGGAGTCATTGGAGAAGGGTCATATCAGACCAACCTCTTCACCCTTGGGCGCCGGTTTTTTCTTTGTGGCCAAAAAGGATGGTTCTTAGGCCATTTTGATTATCGCCTCCTGAATAAGATCACTGTTAAATATCAATATCCGTTACCTTTGATTTCTGACCTATTTTCCAGAGTGAAAAGTGCTAGTTGGTTTCCCCAAGCTTGACCTCAGGGGGGCGTATAACCTTATTCGCATTAAGCATGAGGATGAATGGAAGACGGCGTTTAATACCCCAGAGGGGCATTTTGAGTACCTAGTGATGCCTTTTGGCTTACTAATGCCCCTTCTGTCTTCCAATCCTTCTGAATGATATTTTCAGGGATTTTGTGGATACATTTCTGATTGTTTATTTGGATGATATCTTGATTTTTTCTAATGCTGGGACTCTAAAGTGAAACATGTTGGGGACTGTGTTTCCAGATTTTGAGAGAGAATGCACTGTATGTGAAGGATCAAAGTGTCTTTTTGGCGTACAGAAGATCTCATTTCTGGGATTAATTTTGTCTCCGTCTTTTATTGAAATGGACCCAGTCAAGGTTCAGGCCATCTGTGATTGGGTTCAACCTACCTCATTGAAGGCTCTTCAGAGATTTTTGGGTTTTTGCCAATTTTTATCGTAAATTTATGGTAATTTCTCTGGTATTGTTAAAACCATTGACTGATTTGACCAAAAAGGGTTCCGATGTGGTGAATTGGCCTCCTGAGGCATTTTCTGCGTTCAGGAACTTAAGCAGAGATTAATTTCTGCTCCTGTTCTATGGCAGCCGATGTTTCTCTGCCATTTCAGGTGGAGGTTGATGCCTCTGAGATTGGGGGAGGTGCCGTTTTGTCCCAAAGGGATCCAGAGACCCCTAAGAGAACCCTTGTGCCTTTTTCTCTCGAAAATTTTCTCAATTGAACGTAATTATGACGTGGGTAATCGGGAGTTATTGGACATGAAGGGGCCTTTGAACAGTGGAGACATTGGCTGGAAGGAGCCAAAAATCAGATGGTGGTCCTCACGACCATAAGCACCTGATTTTTCTCGAATCAGCCAAGCGAATTAATCCTAGACAGGCCAGGTGGGCCTTGTTTTTCACACGTTTTAATTTTGTGGTTTCTTTTCTTCCTGGCACTAAGAATGTCAAGGTGGATGCCCTCTCGAGGAGTTTCTTTACAGATTTCCTGAGTTATCTGATCCTGCTGTTATTTTGAAAAATGGTGTGGTTCTTTCAGCCATTTCGCCCAATTTGAGACTGGCTCTGGAAGGTGTCAGGAGGATAAACCTGAGCGCTGCCCTGTTGGGAAGTTGTTTTGTTTCAGACCAGTGGAAAAAGAGTGTGATGTCTGAGATTCATTGATCCGCGTTGGCTGGTCCCTTCGGGGTTTTTGGTATCAGAGACTTGGGGAGTCGCTCCTTTTGGTGGCCTACCTTGTCTCGTGACGTCAGGGACTTTGTGCAGTCCTGTGGGACTTGCTCTCGTTCCAAGCCTTGCTCTCGTTCTAGTGTTTGTTAATGCCATTACTGTACCCATGAGGCCATGGACCCATATTTTTTATGGATTTTTATTTCTGACCTTCCTGTCTCTCAGAGACTGACCGTATCTGGGGAATCTGTGAGAGGTTTTCCAAGATGATACATCTGGTGCCATTACCTAAGTTGCCTTCCTCCTCCAAGTTGGTGCCTTTTTTCTTTTAGCATGTGGTTCGGTTACATGGCATTCCGGAGAACATTGTGTCTGACAGAGGAGTCCAGTTTGTTTCCAGATTTTGGAGGACATTTTGTTCTAAACTTGGTGTTCAGTTGTCTTTCTCCTATGCATTTCACCCTCAGACCAATGGACAAACCAAGAGAACAAACCAGACCTTGGAGACTTATTTGAGATGTTTTGTGTCTGCTGATCAAAATGACTGGGTCTCTTTTTTTGCCTTTGGCTGAGTATGCTCTTAATAATAGAGCTAGCTATGCCACCTTGATGTCTCCTTTTTTTTGCAATTCCGGGTTTCACCCTCGATTTTCTTCAGGACAGGCGGAGGCTTCTGTCTGTCCGGGGGTTGACTCCATTGTGCAGCGATGCAGCAGATTTGGGACCAGGTGGTGGGAGAGGTTGTCTCTCTCTCAGGAGAAGGCCCAGCGGTTTTGCCAAACCCGGGTTAGGACTGATGGTCCTCGTTTTAAAGTGGGGGACTTGGTTTGGTTGTCCTCAAAGGGAAAATCCCTATGAAGGTTGCATCTCTAAAATTTAAGCCAAGGTTCATTGGACCTTATAAGATCATGGAAATTATTAATCCGGTTTCCTTCGTTTGCTTCTTCCAGGGACATTTAAGATCCATAATTTTGTTCCACAAGTCCTTATTGAAGAGGTTTGGTCGAACCGTGGTTCCTATGGCTGCACCTCCGACCCTGTTTTGGTTGAGGGCAATTTGGGAGTATGTGGTTGAGAAGATATTGGATTTCTCGTTTAGCTAGACGGAAACTCCAGTATTTGGAGAGGTTATGGTCAAGAGGACAATTCTTGGGTTCTGCTTCGGACATTATACTGGGAGACTGATCCATGCCTATCACGAGCTCATCCTGATCGGCTTGGTTTGCTCAAGTGGGGTTCGGTGACCCCTCCTCAAGGGGGGGTAACTGTTGTGAACACGTTGAGGGCGACTTCGGAGCGGGGCTCCCTCCGGTGGTTGCTGAGGTAATGAACCAATTGCTGAATGGCTTTTCAGCTGGGTCCGATTGGTCTGATATAAGTGACCTGAACTCCCATCAGCCTTGACGGTAATCAATTGTTCTTCCAGGTCTTGCTTGGAGCTCAGCTTGCATTCCTGCTCTCATTCAGATAAGTGGCTTGTTTTTTTTCCTCTGGTTGGATTTTCTTGCTGGTTTGCTGCCTTGCAGTGGACTTCAGCCTGGTCCCCTTTTGGGGCCTGGCTCGCATTTGTGCTCGTTTGTGTTTGCAACTTTTGCTCTATTCCTGTGTTACACCAGGATCTGATTTAGGTGGTAGAGATCGTGTGATCTCAGGTTTTTTGTTAATCAGAAGTGTTGGTATTTTTGTCAGGGTTCATTAACCCTCAGCAACCACCGGAGGGAGCCCCAGCTCCGAAGTCGCCTCCAACGTGTCACAACAGTGACCCAGTTCAGTGTGCTCCATTAATAACCACCCTTTGTTTCCTATCCATGAGCCAGTTCTTAACCACTTACACATATTTTCCCCTATCCCCATTGTTCTCATTTTATGTAACAACCTTTTGTGTGCATCTTATCAAAAGCTTTGAGAAGTCCATGAAACACCACTTCCACGCGTTCCCTTGGTCCAGTCCGGAACTTACCTCTTCATAAAAGCTTATCGATAGTCTGACAAGAACTGTCCCTCGTAAACCCATGCTGATACTGTGTCTGAGGTTTATTTAGCCTCAGATGCTCCAATATAGTATCCTTAAAAAACCCTCCAGGATTTTACCCACAGTAAATGTTAAGCTCACTGGCCTATAATTTCCAGGTTCAGTATTTGTCCCCTTTTTGAATATTGGCACCACATTTGCTATATGCCAGTCCCGTTGTACAGACCACGTTATTATGGAATCTTTAAAGATTAAAAATAAATGGTCTATCTATGACTGTACTTAATTCCTGCAGTACTAGGGGGTGTATCCCATCCAAGCCCGGGATTTGTCAATTTTAGTGATTTTTGACGCCGCCGTACTTCCTGCTGGTTAAGCAGGTGCATTTAATGGAGAATTTTTTTTTTATCCTGATCATGTCACCTGTGATGGGATTTTCTTGTGTAAATACTGTTAAAAAAAGTAATTTAGCATATTGGCTTTTTCTTCATCCACCCATTTTCACCCAGACTATTTTTAAGGGACCAACACTATCATTTTTTACTTTCTTGCTATTTATGTAGTTAAAGAATATTTTGGGATTATTTTTACTTTCTCTGGCAATGAGTCTCTCTGCCTCAATCTTTGCTGTCTTGATTTGCTTTTTACAGAATTTATTTGATCTTCTGCATTTATTTAATGCCTCATCACTACCTACTTGCTTTAATTCCCTAAACGCTTTCTTTTGTCATTATTGTGCCCCTCACAGCTCATTTAGCCACAGTGGTTTCCTCCTAATTCTAGCATGTTTATTCCCATAGGGTATATACTGTGCACAGGTCCCTATTCAGGATGCTAATAACGTCTCCATTTTCTTTGTGTATTTTTATGTCTCAGGTATCGTCCCAGTTTATTGCACTAAGATCATCTTCACCGTTGGAAATTTGCTTCCTGAAGTTTAGTGTCCTTGTAACCCCTCTCTACATCTTATTAAAGGAAAATGAAAACTTTTATTTTGTGATCATATTACCCCAAAATGACCCCCCCGACCCTTATATTTGATAGCGGTCTGGCTTTTTAATATTAGGCTAGCAGGCCCCCCCCTTGTTGGGGTCCTGAACTAGGGAAAGGTAATTGTCCTCTAGTTGCAAAACCTATTCCTTTGCTGGAACGTAGGTTTCTGTTTCCCATGTATTTCAGGGTAGTTGAATCCCCCATAAAATGACCTCTCCTTGAGTCGCTGCTTCATCTATTGCCTTACAGGATATTCTCTGTTGCTTTCATTATTTTTGGGACTTATAACAAACCCCTATCGTAATTTACTATTTTTCCCCTCCCCATCTTCACCCACAGGAACTCTACTCTTCTTGATTCACAATATATTACACGCAGGATGGGTTTTAAGGATGATTTTACATAAAAACACAGCCCCCCCACCTCGCTTATTTTTACTGTCATTTTAAAACAACTATAGCCGTAAATTAACCGCCCAGTGTGGCTTCTATCCACCAAGTCTCAG
>JARQOD010014080.1:0-11931 GCA_033576555.1 Oophaga sylvatica
CCAAATCATAACAGTTCTTTTTCTTTCTCTCTGTTCTTTCTTTCTATCTCTGTTCTTTCTTTTTCTTTCTCTCTGTTCTTTCTTTCTCTTTCTTTCCCCTCTTTCTTTCTTTCTGTTCTTTCTATGTTTTCTTTATTTCTCTATCTCTATTTTTGTTTTTTCTTTCCCATCTTTCTTTCTCTCTATCTCTCTGTTCTTTCTTTCTCTCTTTGTTCTTTCTTTCCCCTATTTCTTTTTCTCTCTGTTCTTTTTTTCTGTCCCCTCTTTCTTTTTCTGTTCTTTCTTTCTGTTCTTTCTTTCCCGTCTTTTTTTCTTTCTCTCTCTGTTCTTTCTTTCCCCTTTGTTTTTTTTCTCTCTCTCTGTTCTTTCTTTTCCCTTTCTTTGTTTATTTATTTCTCTCTCTACTTTCTCGCTGTTCTTTCTTGCTTTCCCCTCTTTCTCTCTCTCCTTTCTCTGTTTTCTTTTTTCTCTCTCTGTTCTTTCTTTTACTCAGTACCAGTGTGCCCATAGTACCAGTCACTGTGCCCTCAGTACCAGTCAGTGTGATCACCAGTGCTACATGGGTGTGGTCGGGGCGTTGACATGGGTGTGGACTAGTTGTGAAATGGGTGTGGTCGGGGCGTGGCCTAAAATAACCTTTCTCCCTCAAATTGGGGGGGCGCCGTTTTGCAGTTCGCCTCAGGCAGCACAGAGGCTAGGTTCACCCCTGCCAGGCCCTTATGTGCCCACACAGAAACATTGCTCCTAATGAAGCCTATTAGTGTTCCCACAGAGTATGGTAATGCTTCTCACTGCCCTCAGTGTTTAGCTCACACAGTATAATACCCCCAGAGTGTCCCCCACATACTATGATGCTCTCCACATAGAAATTTCCCAGACACACAGTATAAGGCCTCACATTAAGTTTGACGACCCTCTCATATGCCACACACAGTATGATGCTTCCCCCCCATACACAGCTCTGCTACATCAACACACACACACAGCCCAGCTACATCAACACACACACAAACCTTGGCTACGTCAACACACAACTCAGGTGCATCAACGCGTGCACATGGAGCACCCGCCAGGGCCGTGGGTACCCAGGCAGCTTCTTAAAGGGGCAGTGTCACGGCAGGAGTGACCCGGTCCATTGCCCTGGGTGTCCAATAAAAGGAGGGTTAAGAAAAGGGGAAATAACGTTTGTAATCTAATGGATTAAATGTTCATGACGCCACCGTGATGTTCGGTCAGGGGACCGACGCTGCAATGCAGATCCTCTGGGATGATGTTAGGGCAGCAGAGATGCTCTCCATGGGTAGAGCTGTGTCCCAGGGCAGTTAGGATGTTAAGGTGATGATGGTGGCTGTTGTGGTGAGTACGGTGCAGGGTAGGTGAGGCGTGAATAACTCAGATGACACAGCAGGGTGCCGTTTCCAATGCCTTACTCACAGTTCACTTGTGCACAGATGCCCGCTTGGTGCTGTGTCCTCCAGGTGAGGGGTCCAGCAAACTCCCAGGTAGCCAGCAGCTGCGGACCTTGTCGGGCGACGTCCTCTGAGTCCCCTTGCTCCTCCGGCTTGCTAGCTGAGTCTTCTAGTCCTCCACTAGTCTCTGGGCCGGCTTCCCCACTGCGACCTGGTCCCTCCACTTCTGTATACGGGCCCCACGGGTGGTTTCAGCTCTTCCCGTGTCCCTAGGACCCCTTCTGTCCTCCCGTGAGTTTCCTTCAGACTCCCCTCACAATTCTCTCTCTGCAGCCTCTCCGCTGCACTCCTCCTTCGGTCTCCTCAGACCAACTGCTCCGCTCTTCCCGCTCCTCTCCTTCTTCCTACCTTCTCCACCCACACCCCAACACCCTTTCCTACCCAGCCTGAGATGAGGCCCTCCTCCCCAAGAGTGCGCCCAGGTGCCCTGAATGAACTAGTGTGTGTTGGGTGTGAGTGTTAGATTCCTGGGTAATGCTCCCTCCTTACCTGAGAGTGGGATACTACACCTCTGGATGAGGTTCAGTACCTCTGTGGCGACTGGACCCTCAGGGGCACCACACACACACACAAATCTTCTACACCAGCACACAGACACATCTTTGCTACATTGAGACACACATACCTGGCCGCCTAGTTAGGTGACCTAAAAGTCCAGGCTGGAACTTCAGACTTTCTATAGATTGAATGGTGGAGGAAGGACATGTCACCATAATATCTAGCTATATCTGTATCCTCAGGACACAGATGCAGCTAATAAGTTGGGACATATCCCCGACCTCCTGGGACAGCTTCCTAAATTGAAGACCATCTTGCTCGATCCGGGAAGGTTTGGAGGTATGAATGTTAACCTAGCCTTAAAAGTGATCGAAAAGTGTTATGTAACCCAAAATAATACCTGAAAAATGTTAACTCATCACACAACCACCCCCCCTCCCCCCTCCCCCACTCCACACACACACACACACACACACATCTATTAATAGAGGTTTAGCACCTACCTAGTAGCTCAAAGACTCTGGAAAAGAAGCATGGCTCATGAAGAAAAAGACCACAAAACCAAATCTGTTCTGAGCCCTACAGTGTACCAAAACTACAGTTAGCATCCACATGTACAGCACTGCTGTAGTGGGAAGAATTCCCTTTAATTTAAAGGGTGCATGTCTCCAAAAGTGACACAATAATGACATATTTGCAACTTACACGCAGCAACACAGACTTTGGTTTATTTTTAGTAAACACCAGTGGGGTGAAAAAAAGTCACTAAAAAAATTCTCTGATGAGTGTAATTTCGAAAATTAGAAAGAAAATGTAATTTTTTTTTTTTTTTGCTTTCCAATTTACTTTCATCCATGTGAAGCATTCGAAGGGTTAAACTTACTGACAGCGGTTTTGAATACATTTTTAAAATAGTATCACTTTTGGGGGATGCGTCAATATATAGTCCCCTCAAAGTCACTTTTAAAAGTGAACAGACCCCCTAAAAAAATCCACCCGCTTAATATAGCTCACGTGGCTAAATGGCAGACAAAACAAAAAGAGAAATGAAGAAGCCAAGTAGGCCTTGAGAGGAAACCCACAATCTAGGAGCCAAGTTAGATGATCATGTTTCAGAGGGAACTATTTCACTTCTTGCTGCCTCTCTTGGGATTTCTTTCTGCTCCCCACCCTCCTCCCCTGTACTATAACCACACAAACACCATATCTCTGTGCTGCTTGTTTTTCCCATGCCACATGGATCCTTTTTTTTTTAAAGTCCTAACATTGTCTTATAGCTCAAGGTATTTATTTCTCGGAACAGGCAGTATCAGTGCTTACTCCCAGCCTACCAAAAGCGCGAGCTGAAAAGCTCTATTCATCCAGCAAGAAGTGTATGAAACAGAAGCCAGACTTCTCCAGAATTTGCAGGGTATTTCATTCAACAGCTGTGTGTTTCCCCACACCAAGCATTTAAGATGACCAGACCTGAACTGAAAGCTCATAATATTTGTTGAAATCATAGGAAAAGTTTAGGACAACTAATAATAAAAACAAAAAAAACAAGGAGGCAAATAGCACAATTAAAACAAAAACTACGTAGTATTGTGTTTAAATAAATATCAAATTGTGTTAAATTAATTATCAAACGTCATAAGGTAGAAAGGGCAAGTATTCGTTGTGTAATTGTGCATACCGTCACACTGGCAGCTACTGCTGCAATGTATAGGATAGGGAATGTGTGCGCCATCTAGTGGCAAAGTGATATAGTGAAAAAAGACAGAAAAATCTATAAGAGAAGTCAGGGGATAAAGAATAAGGGTTTTCAGGGTTAGGCTATGTGATATTGTTGTGTTTTTGTCACTTTTTTCTGCTCAGATTTGTCACAAAAATGGAAGGATTTCCAACTGCTAGCAAAGTGAATAAGATCCGTGTAGTTTAATTCACCTGTTGCTTAATTTTTCCTTGCAGTTTCTTAGTCAATTATTTCAGCCTTTTTGTAATGTTCTTCCTTATTCTAAGGAATGAGAAAAAGTATCAAAAAAGGGTGAAAACTTGTGTATTTTATGCTGTTCTTCCTGCCAAAACATCTGTATTTGCAGCAGGTTATTCTACTGAAAATACTGAACATGTGCGAAAACCCTTAGGCTACGTTCCAACGATCAGCATTTGTTGTGTTTTTGATGTTGCAGAATTTCTGCACCTTTTAAAATTAGGTTACTTGTGGTTTTTCATTGCATTTTTATGCGTTGTTTTTACCATGCATTGTTATCATGTTTTTTATTCTGTTTTTTTGTCTCTTTTTGGTGTCATGCTTTAAATAAAGCTGCTTTGCTTTTTATACTTTCTGCTTTTGACAAAACTTTAGGTGTGGATTACATGCGTTTTTTTATGCGTTTCAGCATCGGAAATGCAGTCAAAACACATTTGCGTTTTTTACATGTGGATTTTCCACATCTAAAGCAAGTCTATGGAGAAAAGCCACACAGAAAACTCAGCGTACCAGCAAGAGAAATTGACATGCTGCGGATTTTGAAACAAGCAACGCAGGTTGGTTTCTATTCCTATAAATCTCATCCACTTTACTGGAATTGTGAGATTATTCCCATAGTCCTCAATTTAGAAGGCGGGGACACTTCATACAATCATTATAATACCAAATCTATAGGGCAAGGTGCCACCCATAGATAAGAAGTGAAAGAGAAAGGAAAATTTCTAAAATATATTTCTTTATTAAATACAAATGTCATAAAATACACAGATACAACATATACAAAAAAGAGTAGGGGGGACTCCAAAAGAAAAAGGGGGAGAAATTGCAATGTGCCACCGTGATACACCACCAAATGTACAATAATAACAAATGACAAGCACTAATGACCGATATATAGGAGCATCATGCTTCCATTATTATAGTAAAGTGCACTTAATAGCAGTATAAAACATGCCTTTCAATAGAAAAAATCCATAACGGACGTGCTTATCAATATATGTTATTCCCTATGATTTGCCAGAACAAAGAAGCCACAATAGGTACAGTGGTGGGGATTTATATACACCTAAACATGAGCCTTAATGAAACATAAGTGCCTAAATGAATCAGAGGTGAATGTTCCACAACATACCTAAATGCTGGAATGTAGAGGCTGGCAATAGGGTAGTGGAGATCAGGGGCAAAGACAGCTCCCCGCGCCCGACGGGCACCGTTTCGTGAAGTCACTTCTTCCGGGGCGTGATAGAGTAACAGAGGTGTGTAGGGTATATATAGGCTAAAAAAGGTGCTTGCTGATGAAACAATTTGTAACCGCTGTGCTTCATCTCCCTGTCGGCGCGCGCTTATCCGTGATGCGTCTCCTGCATAAAATCTGACTTCCGAGACAGCGCTCAGTGAACCGCTGGTGGAACGCACCAGAGGTCACGTGGTGAGCGCTCCAGGAAGTACGAGGGAGACGCATAACCGATGCGCGCGCGCTGGATAGAAGGCAACTCGTGTGATGTAAGGGAGAAAACATTGATAGCGCATGCGTAAGGTTCAGAGTCTAAACCAGAGGTCACATGAGCGCTTCAGAAAATACAAGGGAGTGTATAATTAATGCGCACGCGCTGAATGGGAGACAGCTCATATGATGTAAGGGAGAAGAAATATATGTATATATACATTGATAGAGCATGCATTAATGGGCTTAAAAACCGAACAATTGCAAATTGCAAGATTAATTCATAGAGCACACATTGATGGGATAAATTAACATTAATCATGACCGAATAATGAGATAAAAAGAAAGTGGAATAATAACATGAATTCTCTTTTACTTACCTGTGTTTTTTTCCATTTCAAGGAGTTTGCTTTGCTTTGGAGGGACTTCTATTTGATGTTTGCAGCATGTTTTGGCATTCTGGGTTGATTTGGGGTTCCTGTTGATGGTTGCCGCCTTTTATTGTCCGTATGAAGAATTAGGCTGGAGTCACACTGGCGACTAAATCGTACCACTAGAACGCGATGAAATATCGCTTTGCAGTCGACCCAATATTAATCAATGTAGTAGCTCCCAGCATCCGATTTTTTGTGGTCCGATTTAAACGTGCGAGTGCAATCGCAGCATGCTGCGATTGTCACCGATTGTGGGTCGACTATCGCCAATGCAAGTCTATGGGAGCGATGAAAAAACCGGATTACTTACCGGTAATGCTCTTTTATAGAGCCCACGACAGCACCCACTGAGAGAGGGGATCCGCCCCTAGGAACAGGAAACCTACAGAGAGATAAAAGGGGCGGCCCCCCTCGCTCCTCAGTTGGATTACAGAAAATGAGAGGAACCGCCACACAAGTTTTAGTTAATTTGCTCCATAATACGTATATATACATATTTACACTACTAGACTATGTACAGCAATTATATACATTTAGCCCTTCACCCAACGGAATACACCGTGCATACTATAACTAGGGGAGGGAAGTGAGTGGGTGCTGTCGTGGGCTCTATAAAAGAGCATTACCGGTAAGTAATCCGTTTTTTTCTCTTCGCCACGACAGCACCCACTGAGAGATTTTCAGAGACTATCACCTGGGAGGGACCACCGTGTCAAGGACTGATCTACCAAACACTAGGTCTGTTGAGGAAGATAGATCTAATCTATAGTGATCATAGAAGGTAGAAGGTGAAGCCCAGGTTGCAGCCTTACATATAAGGTCTATCGGGACATCTGCTCTTTCCGCCCATGAGGAAGATATGGCTCGTGCGGAATGTGCTTTCACGCCTTGTGGTGGGACTTTCCCTTTTGTCACATACGCCAGAGATATCGCGTCTCTAATCCATCGAGACAGTGTACTCTGTCACTCCTGCACCTTTACGGCTACCCTGGAATGAGACAAAGAGAGCCCTGCTCTGCCTCCAGGGTCTAGTCCTATCTAGATACATTAAGACGGCCCTTTTAACATCTAAAGTGTGGAATCTCTCTTCCTGTGGTGATGAGGGGTTATCATAAAAGGAGGGAAGGTAGATCTCCTGGGATCTATGAAACTTTGTCGCCACTTTAGGGAGATAAGATGGGTCTGTTTTTAAGACTATTTTGTCCTGAAATACTAACAGGAAAGGAGGATCTATCGATAAGGCCTGGAGATCACTCACTCTTCTCGCTGAGACCAGGGCTATTAACAAAATGGTTTTAAATGAAACATATTTTATTGGAACTGAATGGAGGGGTTCAAATGGATCTTCCGTTAAGGCGTCTAGAACTAAGTTTAAGTCCCAAGATGGCATCTGTGGTATATAGATTGGTTGTGCTCGATGGCAGGCTGAGATGAACCGGGCCACCCATCTATTGCCTGCTACGTCATGACTGTATAAGGCTCCTAGAGCTGACACTTGGACTTTAAGCGTATTTACTGATAGACCTAATTCATGTCCTTTTTGCAAAAATTCTAGGATAGCCGGGATAGGTACTTCATCAGATAGGTGTGCCGAATGAAATGTTAAGAATTTTCTCCAGACTCTGGCATATATATTAGTTGTGATCTCTTTCCTACTATGCAGAAGGGTATTAATTAAACCGTTTGAAAACCCTCTTTGCTTTAATAGCTGCCTTTCAAATTCCAAGCCGTGAGGCTCAGGCCTTTGACCTGAGGGTGGTGACATGGCCCTTGTGAGAGAAGGTCCCAGTCCCAAGGGAGGATCCATGGATCTGAGACCAACATGGCCCTCAGCCATGAGAACCATGGCCTTTTGGGCCAGAACGGAGCTATTAGGATTATTCTTGCTCCTTCCTCCCTGATTTTTCGAATGACAATTGGTAGTAACATCATTGGAGGAAAGGCATAAGCTAGGCGAAAATTCCACGGGGTCTGCAAAGCATCCAGTATGTCCGGACTGTCCATCTTGAACAACGAAGCAAACCTTTCGACTTGTCTGTTGTTCCTTGTGGCAAACAGGTCTATTTCTGGCTTGCCCCATCTGACTGATATCATGTTGAAGATTCGGCGACTGAGCATCCATTCTCCCTGATGTAGAGTATGGCGACTGAGAAAATCTGCTTTGATATTGTCTGCCCCTCTGACATGCAGTGCTGATAGGGATAGGAGATGATTTTCTGCCAATCCTAGAATTTTCTCCGTGATAGACATGAGCGCTACCGATCGTGTTCCTCCTTGGTGGTTTAGGTATGCTACAGAGGTGGTATTGTCTGATAGAATCCTTGTATGAGTTCCTTGTAGCTGCGGAAGAAAGTTATATATAGCATAATATATAGCTTTTAATTCTCTCATATTTGACGAGTCCTCTACCTCAGATCTGGACCACTTTCCCTGCACAATAAAGTCTTTTTAATGCGCTCCCCATCCCAAGGGACTGGCATCTGTGGTTACTATATTTGAGGGGACCACTACCCAAGGAACTCCTCCCGAAAGATTATCTGGATCTAGCCACCACCTCAGGGAAATGACCACCTCCGATGGCAGGGATATCAAACTTTCTAAATGTCCCTGTAAGCTTTCTCCTTTTTGCAGGATGAATCTTTGTAATTCCCTGGTATGAAATTGGGCCCACTGGACTGCCGGAATACAAGAGGTTAAAGATCCTAGCAAGGACATGCCTGCTCTTAGTGATATTATGGGATTATTTACCACAAGACGTACTTTATTAATCACAGTTAATTTCTTTGCCTCTGGTAGCAGACATCTCTGACTTACTGAATCCAGATGAAGGCCTAGGAACGTCTGACAGGTTACCGGGTGAAGCCTGGATTTTTCCCAGTTTATCAACCAACCTAATTTCTGCAAGGATAAAATTACGTCAGATAGTCTGTGCTCACACTGCAGATACGAATTTCCCACTATTAGAATATCATCCAGATATGGGATTACCAGGGTATCTTTTATTCGCAAGTATGACATCACCTCCAGCATTAGTTTGGTGAAGACGCGGGGTGCCATGGATAGTCCGAAGGGCATTGCTGTGAATTGGAGATGACGGATTTGGCCTTCTAATATTACTGCTACTCGTAGAAACCGCTGATGTGAGATTTGTATTGGTAGATGGTAATACGCATCTTTGAGATCCACGACCGCCATGTAGCATCTGGGAAATAAAGTTTAATGGCTGACCGTATAGACTCCATTTTAAAAGTCCGGGCCTTCAAAAAGGTATTCAGCTTCTTTAAATTCACTATGGTTCTAAATGAACCATCTGGTTTAGACACTAGAAACAAGGGAGAATAAAAGCCTTTCCCTCTTTGATGAACCGGAACCTCCACTAGTACCTTTTTATGCAATAGGCCTTTAATTTCTAATTCTAATGACTCCTATTGAGCTTGAGACTTTAAGGAAGTCAATAGAAAGGAGTCTGGAGGATTCCGGATAAATTCCAGTGCTAGACCTGATTTTATAATATTAATGGCCCAGGGGTTCGAAGTGATTTTTTCCCAGTGACAGCAGAAGTGTAAAAGCCTGCCACCAACAGGTAGATTAACACTACCGGAATTTTTCTCCTGGTTTAAAGGGATGTTTACCGAACAAGTTTCCTTTCGGTCTGAAGTCCTTATTGTTCCAGGAGTTCTGGGCTTTAAAGTCCTTCTTTCTGCCAAACGCTGGCTTTCTGAATGATCTCCTGTAGGATGGAACGTACGGATTAGGGAAGCCTTTCTTTCTCTCTGCTGCCTTGGTTAGGATGTCATCTAGTACTGTACCAAACAGATACTCACCCTGGCAGGGTATAGCGCAGAGTTTAGACTTAATGTGCGTGTCCCCCTTCCAGACTTTTAGCCATAACGCTCTTCTAGCTGCGTTAGTTAAACCCGCCGTTCTTGCTGCTAGACGGAGAGAATCTATTGAAGCATCTGACAAGAAGGCAGCTGCACCTTTAATTAATGGAATGGAGGCACATAGCTTATCTCTGGATAGGCCATTTTTTATATTGTCCTCCAACTGGTCTAAACCATATTAACAAGGCTCTACCCGTACATGTGGACGATATCGCTGGCTTGAATGCTCCTATACATGATTCCCATGATCTTTTAAGCAGTGTGTCTGCTTTCCGATCCAGGGGATCCGATAACATTCCAGTATCTTCCACTGGAAGAGAGGACCGGCGAGAAGTTGAGGCTACAGCCGCGTCCACTTTAGGTGCTTTTGCCCAAGAGGTTAGATCTTCATCATTGAAGGGGTATCGTCTTTTGGATGCCGCTGGCATAAAACCTCTCTGCCCTTGCTTTTCCCATTCTTTTTTAACCATATCTTTTATGGCTGGAATTATAGGAAATACTCTACCCTTTCGTTGGGAGAGACCTGAAAACATAATCTCTTGGGGAGTTTTAGGATCTTTAACGTCCGACAATCCCATAGTGTTTCTTATTGATTTAATCAGGTTATTTATGCTATCAGTTGGAAAGCATGTATGTTCCTCTTCCTCCTCGAGGACACAGAATCTTGTGAAGCCTGCAAATTTAGCTCTCCACTGTCTGAAGAAGACCCCACTTTAGGCGGGGTGACCTCTCTAAGGGTTTTTCTTCCCGTAACACTACTTGCTCCCCCTAGGGCCTGTAGCTCTTCCCTAATCATTAAACGAATATCCTCCGTTCTAACTGAATTTTCTTCCTGGAGCGTATGGCCAATGCATATTTGACACAATCTTTTGGAATACGCGTCTGGGAGGGGCTGGGAGCATAGGGCACATTCTTTGTGTTTGGTTTTGTCCGTTTTTTTCGCCTAAGGATAGACAGAAAGAGGAGGAAAGGGCCATCAGCTTGACAGGTGTGATTAAAAAACACTCACCCAGTGAAGCTCTTGTCAGCACAGTACCGGCTTTGAAGTCAAAGGATCTGGCTGCGGCGTGGAGTGAGATGATTTTTCTCCATCTCTATTAGTGGAACCACTTCGCTTGGAGCGTCCACTTTCACCTTATTTGCTGCTGCTGCTGCTACGACGTGGATTAACCATGTCGTCAGACAGGTGCGACACAGGGTCAATCGGAACTGACATTGCTGCACACCGGAGGCCCCACAAGCGGTGCTTTTATGCAGCTGCCCGCAAAATAACCTCCCTTTTTTTTTTTTTTTTTCATAGCGCTGACCCGGAAGTGTAATCCTTCACTTCCGGGTTTCTGCATCGTCAGCGCATGCGCGCCGCTCTATACCGCTCTCTGCCTCCATGGTATCCTCGGAGGGCTGAATCCACCTCCGGCGATCACCGAACGTGCGCCTCTGTGTGCGCTGCGTCTCTCTGCCCCGGCACTCAAGTCATGCCCCCACATTATGACAGAGGAGGCGGCGGCTCCTCCACGCCGACTCACATCACCTCAAGGCTCCCGGGATTTTGAAGGTAGGGCAGCCTTATTGCCATATTTATGCGAGCCAGAGCTATATCGCTCCTGGCCTCGCATTTCCACCTGGTGTGCGCCGTCTCTTCATCCTTTCCAGGTGGTTAATCCCCAGTCGAGGAGGGAGTTGAATTAAAAACTCCCCCGACGCTGCTTCTGGTACTGGAACCCCTGCCGCTCTTATAGATACTGCGCAGGCGGTTCCCTAGCCCAGGCATCCTCTTCTCAGTAGGTTCCTCTCTTAGGAACAGGAAACCAACTGAGGAGCGAGGGGGGCCGCCCCTTTTATCTCTCTGTAGGTTTCCTGTTCCTAGGGGCGGATCCCCTCTCTCAGTGGGTGCTGTCGTGGCGAAGAGAAAAGTGGGATTACAAACGGACCGCACGTGTGAGTTGCGATTAAATCGCACAACTTTTCCAGGTGACAGGATACTGGGTTTGAAATTCTCAGGAAGCCTTTACATGCTAATTAGCTAAGCACATCTTAAAAAAACAGGAAGAACGCCTACACGGAGTCCAGAAACATGGCATCTAGCCACATCAATGTTGAACTCCTCATCGTATTGGTACAGGAGAGGCCTGAATTGTGGGACCAGCGCGATCCCAACTACAGTAATCGGACGCGCAAAGAGGGGCATGGCAAACAATATGTGTGCACCTTTTTCCGGACTATCACCAGA
>JARQOD010014081.1:0-11915 GCA_033576555.1 Oophaga sylvatica
GGTGGGTCTTCAGGTTCTTTTTGAAGGTTTCCATGGTAGGCGCGAGTCTGATGTGTTGGGTTAGAGAGTTCCAGAGTATAGGAGAGTCACGGGAGAAGCCTTGTATGTAGTTGTGGGAAGAAGAGATAAGAGGGGAGTAGAGGAGGAGATCTTGAGAGGATCGAAGGTTGCGTGTGGGTATGTACCATGTCACAGATGTATGGAGGAGACAGATTGTGGATGGCTTTGTAGGTCATGGTTAGGGTTTTGAACTGGAGCCTCTGGACGATGGAAGCCAATGAAGGGCTTGGCAGAGAGTAGAGGCTGGGGAATAACGGGGAGACAGGTGTATTAGTTGGGCAGCAAAGTGCAGGATGGATTGGAGTGGTGCCAGAGTGCTAGAGGGAAGGCCAGAGAGTAGGAGGTTGCAGTAGTCGAGGCAGGAGATGATGAGGGCATGCACTAGTGTTTTTGTAGTTTCATGGTCAAGGAATGCATGGATCCGGGAAATATTTTTGAGTTTGAGACGGCAGGATGAGGCAAGGGTTTGGACATGTGGCTTGAAAGAGAGGGCAGAGTTGAGGATCACTCCGAGGCACCGAGCATGCGGGACTGGGGAAAGTGAGCAGCCATTGACGTTGATGGACAGGTCTGGTGGGGGGGTAGAGTGAGATGGTGGAAAGATGATGAATTCTGTTTTGTCCATGTTCAGTTTTAGAAAGTGAGCAGAGAAGAAAGCAGAAATAGCAGACAGACATTGTGGGATTTTGGTCAGTAAGGAGGTGAGGTCAGGTCCAGATAGGTAGATATGCGTGTCGTCAGCGTAGAGATGATACTGCAAACCATGGGATTCTATGAGCTGTCCCAGGCCGAGGGTGTAGATGGAGAAGAGTAGGGGTCCTAGAACTTAGCCTTGGGGAACAGACAGGGGGCGAGGTGAGGAGGTGGTATGGGAGAGTGAGACACTGAATGTTCGGTTTGTTAGATATGATGAGATCCAGGATAGGGCCAAGCCTGTGATGCCAAGATATGAGAGAATCTGTAGCAGGAGGGAATGGTCCACATTGTCGAAGGCAGAAGACAGGTCCAGGAGAAGGAGGACAGAGTAGTGTCGCTTGCTCTTGGTGGTTAGTAGGTCGTTGGTGACTTTAGTTAGGGCAGTTTCTGTTGAGTGATGCAGTCGGAAGCCTGATTGTAAGCGGTCAAAGAGGGAGCAGGAGGAGAGGTGGGAGGACAGTTCAAGATGGACATGCTGTTCCAGTAGTTTAGAGGCATAAGGGACAAATGTGGGCTGTTAATTACAAATAAGATTTATTTTGCATACCCAAAGAAAGTAATTTTCCTAACAAAATCATTCCGCAAGAATAAGTACACCCCACCGAACATCTAAGGAGAAGAGCTAATGTTTAGACTACAAAACACTTAACAAGGATTCAACCACAGATAAGTCCAATTATTCGTTTAAACAGGTGTCCAGCAGACAGTTCACTATAAAAGGGCATTACTTAACAAATAAAACCCTGCTCCAATTTAATGCTTTGAGCAATGGCACCACATGGAAGAGCAATGTCACAAGACCTGAGAAAGCAAATAAAATAATTTATTTACATAAGGAAGGTGAAGGCAACAAGAAGATCAGCAAAGCTTTATTAGCCATAATACTGGAGCAAAAGTGATACAAAAATTTAACAAAGATAGAACTGCAGCCATCGCGCAAGATGTCCAGGCCGACCATTGAAGGTAACACCCAAACAGAAGTATCTTTTGATGAGATGGGTTGAAGAAAATCGACATGCAAGTTCACTGCAATTGGCTAAAAAAGTAGAAGGCCAACTGATGTGTGGTTTTCCCGTAACACAATATAGCATACACTGCAGAGGAATAGCATGAATAATAATAATCTTTATTTATATAGCGCCAACATATTCCGGGTGTGTTCAGTTTTACTCCAATTAGTTGATGCGAATATTAAGATTTTCTAATTATCCTTACTTTCATGTTATGGGTTACATGTTACATGTTCTATGAAACTCGGTCTTGTCAAAAATGTGGAAATTGTTCTTGATTCATTAAATCTTACCTTTCAAATGGGGTGTACTCATTTATGCTGAGCACTGTAGCTTAAGAAAGGTCAACATCAGGTAACCCGTTTTAAAGCGTAAAGTTTAGTTCTAAACTATTTTATATTTAATTGTTTACAGCTTGTAAACTCTCTAAAGCTTGCTACTCACTTCATTAGCCGATTTTGTCTTTTTTCCTGGCCTCTCCACTCCTGTTTGTCAGGCTACTTGCCTGCTTCAGTTCTTATTCAATGTCTGTGCTCAGTCTCAATGTACTTTCAGTACTGATTCCCTCTGTGAAGGTGACGGCACCTTAGGAGGGAACTTGTAGTCACTGGGTCTTCTGCATTGGGAAATCTGTGGCAAAATGCTTCAGTAGTGGTTGAGTTGCAGCATCGGAGAACTACCAATATATAGCTCCGCTGTTCGGGCTCTGTACACTGTTTATACATGACCCCCACTGATCTGATCTTGATGACCTATAATATGGACAGGCAATCATAAGCTGTGGATTTTTAAACTGTGCCAGATTTATTAATCTTAGTGCCGTATAACAAAAGTGTCTAATCTCTGGCAATCTATCATGCAACACAATGTGATAAATCCTCTTGTCAACTTTTAAGCTCTCTATTTATGACATTCTTAAAGGGAATCGGTCACCAGGTTTTTGGTACCTCATCTGAGAGCAGCATAACTTAGAGAGAAAGAGACCCTGATTGCAGCGATGTAAAACTTAGTTTACTAGGTGCAACAGTTGTTACACAATCTGAGTTCTTGGATGTAGCAGAGCTCAGACTGCTAAGCCCACCTACAGCTCTCTATACTACTGACAGTGAGCTGCTTATCAGAGCTGGGGGTGTGGTTGGACAACCTGGCATGAGGCAGCTAGTCTGGGCAGTGATAATCTCCTGCTGATAAAATATTCACTGTAAGTAAACAGAACACAGCATGATAAATGACAAATCTGAATTTAGTGTTTTCACCCACCCTCATGCTGTCCTCAGATTACCTAGTAAAAACTGGCTGACAAAATCCCTGGCCCTGTGCACACTTTGCGTTTTTAGATGCGTTTCCACTGCGTTTTTCAACGTGCGGAAACGCATCCAACCCCCAGCACAGTGCACTACCAATGTAATCTAATGGGAACCGCATGTCTGCTGTGCACATGCTGCGGAAAAAAACGTGCGGTTTCGCCGCGTTTTATTTTCCGCAGCATGTCAATTCTTTGTGTGGAACTGCAGCGGTTCGGCGCCCATTGACTTGCATTGAGTCGGGCACTTTTGCAGCAAAACCGCAGATCTAAAAAAGATCTGCGGTTTTGCTGCGGGTGAAACTGCTGCCGTTCGGGAGGAGGGAAGTGTTTGGGCGGTGCGTGGGCGTGTATAGCGTGCGGCGCTATGTGTGTGGGCGGTGCGCGAGCGTGTATAGTGTGCGGCACTATGTGTGTGGGCGGTGATTGTGTGCCGGTGTCTGCGTGATCGGTGTGCGGGCCTGTGTGCGGGATCGGTGTGCGGGGCTGTGTGCGTGATCGGTGTGCGGGGCTGTGTGCGTGATCGGTGTGCGGGGCTATGTGCGTGATCGGTGTGCGGGGCTGTGTGCATGATCGGTGTGCGGGGCTGTGTGCGTGATCGGTGTGCGGGCCTGTGTGCGTGATCGGTGTATGTGCAGGGCTGTGTGTGTGTTTCCGCGTATGCAGACATAGACGGATGGGACTACAAGTCCCATCCGGCTATGCCTGCTACAGTGTCAGTGAGTGACACATTAGCCAATGATGGGACAGTAGTAGTCCCATCATCCGGCTAATGTGCTGAATGTAAAAAAAAAAAAAAAACATACATGACATACAACATATAACATACACATGACATACAACATATAACATACACATGACATACAGAACATACACATGACATACAGAGCATGCAATGACATACAACAGATAACATAGAGTATATACTCACCTATTCCCCGACGCCATCCATCTGTGTACCGCTGTGCCGCCGGGAGAGAATGACGTCACTACAGTTCATTCTCTCACGGCAATGCTGGGTGAGAAAATACCCACGCAGCATTGCCATAAAGTGAGACAATGAACTCAGGTAACCTCAGTGATGCACTGCAGGAGCCATTGTCTCCTGTCAGTGTATCACTGGCAGGCCCTACAGAGCAGTGGCATCACCTGATGTTACTGTTCTATAGAGGAGACCGTAGTGGGACACTCGTTATAAATTGGACTGCGTCGAACAGGGAGTATACGGTTGTTTTATTTTTTTACGTTTTTTTACAGGAGATCGAGGGCGTCGCTTGGATCTGAGTGTATAATAAAGAGTAATGAAAACCGTCTTGTGTTTTATTTCATTAAAATAATTTATTCTTATGCGTGTGTTTTTTTTTTAACCCTTTATTAATATAAGATTAATAATGGATAGGCGTCTTATTGACGGCTCTCTATTATTAACCGGGCTTAACATCACCTTACAATAGCAAGGTGATATTGTGTAGCCCTGGTACACAATACCAGGAGGATGAGTGGAGAGGTAACAGTTAAGGTCTCTTCATGACATCGTGTACACTTCTGACACACCCAGCAGGGGTGTGGAAGGGAGTGATTTAGTCAGTCAGTGTCCGGACTTCAGAGTGAGAAGTCAGTTTCCTGTCCTTGGACAGAGTAGACGTGTCCAGTTTAAGTCTATCATCAGTTCAGAAAGTGGAGTCTGGTGTAGGTGTCTGTATACACCTTAGTCTAGTCAGAGCTGTGCCCCACTGGAAGAAAGACTGAACTATCTATTAAGAGACAAGCAAGGCGAAGGGCAAAGTGGAAGGAAGATAATTGGAAAAGTGCTTTTGACTTGGAAAAGTCCTGCACGTTGCAACCGGTTACTGGGGACCGAAGGATCACTATTGTACAGCATAGTGAAGAGAAAACCAGGAATCTACCGGACCCTAGGTCGCGGCAGACAAGCCCCTTATAGTCAGAACGTAGCTGGAGTCAGGGGTGTGAAGACTTTGAGTTAGTGCACGACAAGAAAAGGATTCAGCTCCCTCGCAGGAAGGCTTCTAACACAAATTTGACTGGGCAGAACAGCTAAAGATTAGCTGGAATCATAGAGAGGACTACGCTTCAGGCTGGTCGTACTCAGCTTCATTGGACAGTAAAGGAGGCCCCTAACTTGCTTAGCTGTTGCCTCAAAGCTCATCCTCCATCAACCCCATCAGCCTCCCTGGGACCTGCCTTATCATCCTGCAAGTAAAGGTATGGAAAGACGTTGACTGTGTGAGACTGAGTTATTATTGCATGCCTGCACAATCCCTACCTAACTACCGACCTGAGGGAAGAGTCCCACCTGTAGGGGACCCGACATCTAGCTGCATCACCATCCCCTCAGAGATCTACAGCAGCGCTGGTACAAATTACCAGAGACTACAGGTGGCGTCACGAACTGTATATAAATCTATCCCCTGTAAATATTCCCCCAACATACGCCAGACCGCCCGGGCCACAGACCGAGCCACAGCTACCTGTGACAATCCCCATAGACTTCTACGGGCTCGGCTCTGAGTACCCCATTGCCCTGGTAACCCACAATTGTGGTGGCGGGTCGACACAAAAATTTGGCGTCACGAACAGGATACGAAACTTGCAGCATTGCGAGCCCTGTGTGCCTGTGGATTGTTTTTGTGAAAAAGGACTGTTTGCTATTTTTGGCGCTAAAATCCGCCATTTTGCCGCCATATTCGCGCCCTCAGGCGCTGGAGAAGAAGGTGGGCGGACCTGAAAAAGCGCGCAAAGTCTTGGACACGCCCCCAACCTGCACCCCAAACCGCATCGCAAACTGCATAGCAATCTGCATCGCAAACCGCATAGCAATCTGCATCGCAAACCGCATAGCGAACTGCATAGCAATCTGCATCGCAAACCGCATAGCGAACTGCATAGCAATCTGCATCGCAAACCGCATCGCAATCCGCATAGCAAACTGCATCACAATCTGCATTGCAATCCGCATAGCAAATTGCATCGCAAAATAGAGCGGCAGGTCCTGCAACAGGAAGTGAACGCTCTGACATCAGAGCGCCTGCGACGAAGGTCCTGTTCCCACTGCGGTGCCTGTGAAATAGCAGCGTCTGAAACCGGTAGGCTACGTTTAACCAAGGGGGCGCTAAGATGTCACAACAACCGGCTGACAGTGCGGCCCCGGCCGGAGGCCCCAATCCCGCACCGTCTGGTATTGTAGCGCCAGATGGGGGTGCAGGTCCAGCACCCAGTCCGGTAGTCCCGATCATGCCACTAACGCTCCCATATATGCCTGGGGCGAAATGGCTTCCCCAATACAGCGGTGGGCCAGGCACATTAGCAGGCTTCAAGCGGAAGTTATGCAGCATCCTAGAAATGTACTCTATGCCTGAGAGACAAAAAGCTGCTGTGCTAATAGGGCAGCTAACTGGCGCTGCTGAAAGGGAAGTGGAGACTTGGGATACCGTTGATCAGGAGTCGGTACCTGCGATCTTCCTTAAGCTACATGCCATATTTGAAGACCGCACAGAAACGGATCTCCGGATGGCCTTCTATCACTGTTCACAACAGCCAGGTGACAGCATCCGGGACTATGCTTGCCGACTACAGGGAGCCCTGAGAGCCCTCAAGCAAATTAACAATTTAAATGCTATCGACGAGAATAGAATGCTGAAAGAACAATTTATACAGGGATTGAGATCCCAAGCGGAACGCAGAACTGTAAATTGGTGGTCCTTAGATCATCCGGATGCTACCTTTGATGCCCTAAAGGACATGGCAATAAAAGGGCTGCGGCCCCTGGGCAAACCTGAGGTGTCCACCCAACATCATCAGGGTGAAGTCACTCTGGAACTGGCAGTAACCCCCTGTTCCCCGCTAGTGGCAGAAACCAAAACGCAGGTGACACCTCCTAGTGAATTGGACTGTCTGCGCTCAGAGGTGCGCCAGCTGACTAAAAATCTGGCCGCTGTGATGAGTGCCCTACAGCTGCGGAAAGAAGAGGAAGGGAAGATCTTGCTAGCTGACTGCCCAGAGGACGTTCCGTGGATGCACCGGAGGAGAAAGAAGACGTCGCCCCCCCGGAGGAGGACAACGCCACCCCCAGGAGCAACCTCTGATCAACACCCTTCTCGTCGAGAGATCATCTGTTATCGCTGCAACCGGAAAGGTCATCTGTCTACACAGTGTCCTTTAAACGGGCAGAACCTGGGTCCAAGGGCCAACACCCAGGAGAATACCCGTCAGGCCCCCTAGACTGGAACCGCAGGTATGTGGGCGGGCGACCCTACCTGTCTATTATTCTAGATGGTATTGCTGTTCCAGCATTGTTAGACACTGGGTCCCAGGTGACCCTAATACCTGATGCTCTATATACCAAGTACTGGTCAATGGACAGTCTTAAACCTCCGAGCCTTGACTTTACCGTGTATGCTTCTAATGGTCTTCCTGTAGAAGTACTCGGAACAAAATGTGTAGATGTAAAGGTGGGCAGAGAGGAGTTGAAAGACCAAGGGCTTCTGGTAGTAAAGACTGTAAATGAGGAGAACGGTTTAAATATCATTTTGGGTACTAACATTATCGGTAATTGTTTGGGAGAAGTTGTGTTCTTGCTCCAACAGCTCGCTGAGATTGCCCGACCAAGGCAGAGAGGAGTAATCCAAAGAGAGATCCGGGCCCTGGTGTGTCAGCAGCAAGCGAAGCTTACCGACGGCGAAATTGGTAATGTACGGGTCACTGACTCAGATCCTATTGTGATACCCCCAATGAGTGAAATGATCATTTGGTGCAGGGCGGCCATAGGTCTGAGGGGACAGAATTACCAAGCTGTAGTAGAACCCCACCATTCAGAACATAGACCTACACTTATGACTGCTAGAGGAGTAGTAGAAGTGGTGAATGGAAGAGTACCGGTACGGCTTCTCAATTGGGGAGATGATGAGGTAAATTTACCCCGTTATGCAACCATTGCTAAACTTCATGCTGTTGATAATAATTCTATTCTCCCGGCTGAGTCCTTAGACTCCTGTCAAATAGAGGAGGACAATGACCCAGCAACCCAGGTGGCGGAATGGTGTCAGCAACTCCATGTTGGGACGGACACCACTCCCGCTCACCAGAAACAAGGGGTATTACGGGTGGTGCAAGAGTACGCCCAAGTGTTTAGCAAAAATCCACTTGATTTTGGGACAATTAAGGGAGTACAACATCATATCCCTACTGGCAGTCATCCTCCCATCAAAGAGCGGTATAGGCCCATACCTCCAGCTCACTATCAGAAAGCTAAAGAAATGTTGAATGATATGAAGAAAGCTGGGGTGATAAGGGATAGTTGTAGTCCCTGGGCAGCCCCTCTAGTTCTGGTTAAAAAGAAAGATGGTAGTATGAGAATGTGTGTGGATTACAGGCAGGTGAACCGCATAACACACAAGGATGCATACCCGCTACCACGCATAGAGGAATCATTAGCTGCTCTGAAAACGGCTAACTACTTTTCTACCCTTGATCTGACTAGTGGTTACTGGCAAGTGGCTGTGGCTGAGGAGGATCGTGAGAAAACGGCTTTCACCACCCCAATGGGGCTCTGTGAGTTCGACAGAATGCCGTTTGGGCTCAGTAGTGCCCCAGGAACATTTCAGAGAGTGATGGAAAACTGTCTGGGACATCTCAATTTTGAAACCGTGCTGCTATACCTAGACGACGTTATCGTGTATTCCAAGACATATGAGGACCATCTGAAGCACCTGGCAGAAGTATTCGAGTCCCTGTCCAGGTACGGGATGAAGTTGAAACCCTCAAAATGCCATCTACTCAAGCAGAAGGTACAATACTTGGGGCACATCGTCAGTTCGGAAGGAGTAGCGCCGGACCCAGAGAAAGTCACTGCCATCCAGAAGTGGCCGGAGCCGAAGAACCTTAAGGAAGTGCGACAGTTCCTGGGACTAACGGGTTACTATAGGAGATTCGTGAAAGATTACACGAAGAAGGCAGCTCCTTTACAGGACCTCCTGGTAGGACAATCCTTAAAGAGCAGAAACCCTCCCTTTAATTGGGGTAAAGAACAGGCTGAAGCATTCCAAAAGATGAAAGAGATCCTGACAGGTGATGAGATCTTAACCTATCCTGATTACAGCCAACCGTTCCTGTTGTACACCGACGCCAGTAATGAAGGGTTGGGAGCCGTTCTCAGTCAGAAGCAGAATGGACAAGAAAAAGTCATCGCATATGCTAGCAGAAAACTCAGGCCAACTGAAAGGAATCCGGAAAATTATAGCAGCTTCAAGCTAGAGTTTCTGGCGCTGGTCTGGGCCATTACTGAAAGATTTAAGCACTATCTGGCCTCCAATAAGTTCACGGCGTACACAGACAACAACCCATTAACGCACCTGGAAACCGCCAAGCTGGGTGCCATGGAGCAGCGATGGATGGCTCGGTTGTCCAATTACCAGTTTACTATCAAGTACCGGGCAGGTCGAAAGAATGCTAATGCTGATGCGTTGTCCCGAAGGCCGCATGACTCTGACACGGAAGAAGAATCGGACGACCTGGAAGAAATTGAGCTACCCGCGTTCCATCGAAATGGGGTAGTCCACGAGCATCGAGTCCACAGAAAGCAGAATGGTGCAACATTAAATCCTTTACCCCATCATAGTTGGAAAGAGACTCAGGACAGTGATCCAGTGGTCAGCCGCATCAAGGAGTTGTTAAGACAGGAAGGCTCCTCTCTGGAAAAGAATGCACCTATGTCAGCCAAGCTCCTGTGGAACGAGAAAAGCAGGTTGTTCCTATACCGTGAGAAGTTGTGCAGAAGATACGTCAACCCCAGAACCCATGAAATGGTCTGGCAAATCGTGGTCCCCAAGGCAGACGTCCCAATGGTGTTGGAAGCGTACCACGATCAAGCAGGACACTTTGGCTGGAGGAAGCTGGAGACCCTGTTGAGATGCCGGTTCTACTGGGTAGGGATGCGCAGCTCCGTCGAGAGGTGGTGTCGGAACTGTGGACCCTGTGGTCTCAGAAGAAAGGACTACGGTAGTCAAAAGGCCCCCCTGCAACCTATCCGGACGACTCGTCCCTGGAGATTGTGGCCCTGGACCACGTCAAACTGTCGCCGAGTAGATCTGGATACTCATACGCCTTGACCATGGTGGACCATTACTCCAGATTTCTGGTAGTCGTTCCAGTGAAAGACCAGACCGCAGTGACGGCCGCGAAGACCTTTCAAGCAAGCTTCTGCAGACCGCATGGGTATCCCGAGCAAGTCTTAACCGATCAGGGACCTGCTTTCGAAGCTGATTTATTCAAGGAATTCTGTCATATGTACGGGTGCAAGAAAATAAGAACAACACCATATCACCCTCAAACCAACGGTCTTTGTGAAAAGATGAACCATATTGTCCTTGACTTGTTGAGATCCATACCGTTGGAAGACAGGAATCGATGGCCGGATTTACTACCTGATTTGGTTGATTTGTACAACCATATACCTGTAAGCTCAACTAACTGCACTCCAGCCTATCTTATGAGAGCAAGGCCCGGAAAACTACCAATGGATCTAGAACTTGGAGTGGTAGAACCGGAGGCAGACGACGCTGTTGAGAACTGGGACGTCAATCGGCAAGAGCAATACAGAAGAGTACAAATCTGTGTGGAGGAAAGTCTCAATAAGGCACGGGAGAAACAGGAAGATGTTTACAACCAAAATGCTCCTGCCAAGCCTCTGATGCCTGGAGAGGTAGTATTAAAAAGAAAAAGAAAGATGCATAAACTGGATAATCAGTGGGAGCAAGAACCCTACGTCATACAAGATTCTAAATACGACAACAGAAAAGTTTGTGTCGTCAGTAAAGACGGAGGAAGAACAACGACCACTGTGTCCAGAGATCATTTGAAGTTGTGTCCAGAACACTTAAAGAGTTGTGAAAAGAACCCTGTCCTCAATCAAAGAGAAAGAAAGGAAGAGGTCATACACACCGATCTGGGAGATTTTCCTGCGGATTGGCCCCGACTGGGAGATGCTGTGATAATTCCAGTGTTGCAGTTTTATCAGCCACAAGAGGAAGTTCTACCTCCAGTTGTGCCTGTGGTGCCAGTTGAGCCCGCTCAGGAGTTACCCATCCCAGCAACACCTCAACCTGTGGAACCTCAAGATGGATCATCTGAAGCAGCGCCCCATACTATGGGATCTCCTGGTGAAGCTGACTCACACCGCCCAGCCATCAGTACGCTTGCCAGATCCATAGAAAGGTTAAGGCAGTTCTATAGTTTGCCGTTACGCAGTGCAGACAGATCGCAACTTGATATACCTGAAACTACACCACGTAGATCAGAGAGAATCACAAAAGGAAATTACCCATTAGATATCAGCAGTGATTATAACGAATTTATGTGAACATTGTGAAAGTCTATATATATAAATGTGTTTTTTCTCTATTATGTCTTCGTTTAACAATGGACTCAGAGGCTGAGGACTGAGCCAGCCCAAAAACTGTATCCTGTAAATAGTTGCACTAAAGTGCCTTCTTAATGGTTTCACATGAACCCTTGACTCACCTCTGAACCAAAAACCCGTGTGGTGTGGCACTGAGTGAGGTCTGCATTTGGATGTCCTGCAGCCCACCCAGGACCCACGTTGAAGGTTTGGTGCGGGTCCTTCACAAGTATCTTGTATATATATTTATTAAATGCTACTTGATACTTTTGTATTTCTATATGTAAAATGTTATTGTTCGTAACGTTCAAGGTGTTCTCACCTCCCGGATGGGAAGATGTTATTGTTTCAATGTTTATTGCATAAACAAAATGTCTTTTGTATTTTACAGCCCGGGAGTGCTGTCATTTACCATGGGGGAATGTGTAGCCCT
>JARQOD010014082.1:0-11903 GCA_033576555.1 Oophaga sylvatica
CCGGGGAAGCAGGTAATCAGCTGTGCTGCGTCGCGATGACAGGCTCTGCCTGTCATTGCGATGTAGCAGAGCTGGATCGTCGTGGGACTGTCGTTATGGACTGCGTCAGACAGGTGGTATACTGTTGGTTTGTTTTTTTTCTTTTTTTACAGGAGATCGATGGCTTCGCAGGAATGAGAGTACAATAAAAGAAATGAAAACTGTGTTGTCTCTTTTATTTCATTAAAATACTTTTTTCTTGCTTTGTCTTTTTTTTATGCATTTAATAGCTTTGGGATTAATAATGGATCGGTGTCTTATTGACACCTCTCCATTATTAACCGGGCTTATTGTCACCGTGCAATCAACGGTGACATTAACCCCTTATTACCCCGCTTGCCACCGCTACAGGGCAAGTGGGAAGAGCCGGGTAAAGTGCCACAATTGGCACATCTTTTGATGCGCCAAATGTGGGGCTGCTGTAGCCTGGTATTATCAGGCTGTTGAGGGCCAAAATCCATGGGCCTTGACAGTCTTTCAATACCAGGCCGCAGCAGTCTGCATTTTACTTGGCTGGTTAACAAAAATAGGGGGACCCCTACGCCGTTTTTTTTTCGAGGGGATCCCCTATTTTTGTTAACCAGCCAAGCTAAGCAGACTGCTGTGGCCTGGTATTATCAGGCTTGCAAGGTCCATAGATATTGGATCCTTACCAGCCTGAAAAATCAGGCCTCAGCAGTCTGCTTCATCTGGCTGGTTAACAAAAATAGGGGGGACCTCACGCCAATTTTTTTCGAGGGGATCCCCTATTTTTGTTAATCAGCCAAGATATGCAGACTGCTGTGGCCTGGTATTATCAGGCTGGCAAGGTCCATGGATCTTGGCTCCTTAACAGCCTGAAAAACCAGGCCTCAGCGGTCTGCTTCATCTGGCTGGTTAACAAAAATAGGGGGGACTCCACGCCAATTTTTTTCGAGGGGATCCCCTATTTTTGTTAACCAGTTCCCTCTGACGTCACTGATTGTGTCCCTGGCTGACCTGAAGTGAAAGTGGAAAGCAATCAATTAAGCTTTCCACTTCCTCTCCTGTCAGCCAGGAGAGGAACTCATTCATTTGGGGGTTTACTGTGAGGTTGCAGCATTAGCTGCGGTCCCTGCAGTAAACATTAACCCTTTCTGAAGGATTACACCGTGGGACCTGACTGTACATCGGATTGGTAAGAATAATTTTGCTTTATTATTTTATTTTTATTACAGGAAATAGTTTTAGCAGGAAAATAAAATATGGTCAAAAACTGTGTGATTATTTCATTAAACTTCTTTTTTATTAAAGTGTGTGTGTTTGATTTTTCTTTCATACAATAGGATTAATAATTGATAGTTGTCTAATTGACAGCTCTCAATTATTAACCTGGCTTAAAGTGACCTTTCAATTGCAAGGTCATTTTAACCCCTTATTAACCCATTCGCCACCGCTACAGGGCAATGGGAATAGACGGGCAAAGTGCCAGAAAGGGCAAATCTAATTAGAGATTTGCCCTTTCTGGGGTGTCTGGGGGCAGATGTTAGTAGTCGGGGGGGGCAAAAATAATGGTCCCTCTCTGGGCTATTATTATCTGCCCCCACTCACTGGCTTTGTCTGTCTGGTTGCGAAAATAGGGCGGGAGCCCACGCCTTTTTTTTCAGCAATTTTACACCTCATATATATATATACATGTCATTAAATTTGTGACACATATATATATATATATATATATTTATATTTATAGTTCATACACTTCTACATAGTATAATAGCCGCTAATTCAATTGCCGGCTTTTGTGAAAATGCAGAACCCGACATGAAATGACACTTGGTTTACATAGAGTTAACCATGTCTTTTCATGTAGTTTGATATCTGATTTGCACAAACAATTACATGAGTGTAAGTGTGCAAAATTTGTAGGGGTTAATTAAAGGTGTAAATTCGTAGCAAAAAAGTCCGTTTTTTTTACAACAAATTTACACCTTTAATTAACCCCTACAGGTGTGAAATTTTGCACACATAGACTGATGTAATTGTTTGTGCAAATCAGATTGCAAACGACATGAAAAGACATGGTTAACCCTATGTACACCAAGTGTCATTTCATGTCGGGTGCTTCTGTCTTTTCACAGAAGCCGGCTTTACCCGGCAATTGAATCAGAGGATATTTTACTATGTAGAAGTGTATAAACTATACATATATGTATATATATATGTCACAATGACATGTATATATATATATATATATATATAAAAATATAGAAAATAGGCAGCACTCCATAGGATTTCAGCAGCAGTGGATATTTATTAGACCCACATCATTGGCAACGTTTCGGCTCCATGAGCCTTCCTCCAGCAGTGTTACTCACACAGATGCAGTTATTTAACAGATCTTTACAGAACAATATCATTAATTTCAATCAACTTTTTATATAATTTATAACGCTATAGCTGTATCCAGTATATAGCTCTGTCTCACATATAGGATATATCAATATCCTCAGTAGGTATTTCATATTCGTACATCTTAATATATAAACATTCTCCTTATATTTATCTTTATATCATAATCCGTCCCTAATTAGGGCTCAGATCAGCTGCAACAGTAATTAAAACTGTAGTACTCACAGGGAAGGCGATGTAACATATGGGGGACGCCATGGAGGACGCCATGAACGCTGGCCATGATTCATTTCTGTGTTATTACGCATGTCTGTAGTGAATGCTCCACCTCCTGACCAATCCCGGCCCTTGTGTGGCACTTATCTCTTAGGGCATGCGCATCAGCGCTATTATCCAGATCGGGACTCCATCTTGGAGGTGGCGATTTTTGTCTTTCAATCACAGATAGGAACGGAGACTACAGTTATGACAATTCCAACTAAAAAGGTAGCGATCAGATGTTTAATAAACATCTGCATTATTCACCTTGTTTTTAAGACACACAAATTAACTGTTGTCTCTATATGTTTTATTATTAGAAACAGACCCATGCTTAAAGGGATTCCTAGAGCAGCTAGATCACCCCAGTATATGGGACCGTCTCCCTGTAAGGATAACGTCCCACTACTGCAGACCATTAGGGGAAGTATTCTGCACCTATATGAGGTCCAGATCCCTCAACCCCAATGTCTTTAAGGCGAAACTGCGTATTTCCCAGCTTATTTGGTCTGAACAGAATTCCAAGAAATATCTGGTGCTATATATATTCTTTTATTAGTATTTGGTCATATCTTGGTTCAAAAATTCAAATAAAAAAATTCAGACACGAAAGGAATCATGTTATAGAATTAATAAAAAATAAAAAAATAAAAAAAGAAAAAAGAAAAAGAAAAAATATCTTTGCTCCTCCATAGTACATCGCTCTTCCCCATGTAGATCTCTACGTATTCCTGGGAGATAAACAGATTCCTGTTTGGATACAGAAAAAAATGACATATATTAGTATATTTAATACACGTCTTCAATTATATCCAATTTCACATGCGGAGATCAAAATACAAGGGGATATATGTGTTATGTATTTTTAGATAATAGAGGTAAGTTTAAAATCTACATTGAGGCCTAATGGTTTAAGAGTGTTTAATGTGTATATCCATTTTAGTTCTCTCTTTTTAAGGAGGCTGATTCTGTCCCCCCCTCTCCTTTGAACCGGAATAGAGTCAATTAGTCTAAATTTAAGTTCCTTCTCTGTATGTTTAAGCTCCGTAAAGTGCTTAGATACTGGAAGATCAAGTCTTTTCTTACGAATCGTGTATTTGTGTTGACTAAATCTAGTTTTGAAGTCACAGGTCGTTTCTCCTATATACCAAAGTTTACATGGGCATTCTAAAAGATATATAACGTAATCTGACTTGCATGTTAGAAAGTGGTCTATCTGGTACTTTCTATTCGTTACAGGGTGTATAAATTCTGATCCCTTCATCATTTGATTACAATTAATGCAGTTCAAACATGGGTAGCAACCTTTCCTACTCCTACCTGTCAGAGATATTTGCGTAGTCCTTCTTAAAGGTCCTATATCTGACTTTACTAGGTAGTCCTTAATATTCTTTCCCCTCTTATATGAAAACAGAGGAGGGAGTTTAAATGCCTCAATTTTCGGGAGGCATTTGGTCAACATCCCCCAATGCTTGTAAATAATCCTAGAGATATTCCTACTTTCTTCAGTAAATTTTGATACGAATGGAACCCTTTTTAATTCATTCTTTGGTCTTTTTGTCCCTAGCAGATCTGGTCTATTTTTCTTTAATACCTTTTCTTTTGTAAGTTGTAGTAATTTTTTAGGGTATCCCCTCTTTAAAAATTTATCAATCATTTTATCCAAGAAAAGGTCAACTTCCTCCCTCTCACTAACAATCCGTCTCACACGTAATAGTTGACTGAGTGGAATAGAGTTGATCATATTCCTAGGGTGTTGGCTATTATAGAGTAGCAGGTTATTTTTGTCCGTTTTTTTAACATATAAGGTAGTTTCTAAGCGTCCAACTCTTTGTCTTATCAGTACATCTAGAAATTGTATTTCATCCCTGGAGGAGCAGATGGTGAACTTGATAGTTTCATCCAACTCATTTAAATATATATGAAATGCTTCTAAATCATCCTGGGTGCCCGTCCATAGGAGGAAGATATCGTCTATGTATCGCCACCACCCCAACACTTGTTGGAAGCGGCGCGACACATATACGAACTCCTCCTCCAGCACCCCCATTACTAAGTTTGCGTACGCAGGGGCCATATTTGCCCCCATCGCAGTACCTCTACACTGCATAAAGTATTCATCCCCAAATAAAAAATAGTTTTTTCTCAAAATTATATTTAGTAATATGAGGATAAATTCTTTGCCTTCTTGGGAAATATATTCCTCTTTATTTAGCATTTTTAATACCGCCGCTGTGCCTCTATCGTGGTCTATCGAGGTGTAGAGGGACACTACATCAAAGGATACTAGGGTCACCTCATCCCTCAATTGTATCCTATTTAATTTATTCAGAAAATCAGTTGTATCTACTATATATGATTTAAAAATTTTTACCACAGGATTTAGCACCTTATCCAGGAATGTACCTATTTTACTTGTAACTGAGTTTACCCCAGACACTATTGGGCGCCCGGGTGGGTCTATAAGAGATTTATGTACTTTAGGTATTATATATAGTACAGGTGTCCTAGGATTTTTCATTAATAGATATTCATATAATGACTCATCTATAATCTGGAGGTCCAAAGCCTCTTTGAGACAATTTTTAATTTCTTTCATTATTTGAAATTTAGGGTCACCATCCAATTTGTTATATACCAGATTGTCATTCAATTGTGAATACACCTCAGCTAAGTATTTCTGTTTGTCCATGACGACGACAGCACCCCCTTTATCGGCGGGTTTCACAATGATATCATCGTCATAGACCAGTTCCTGTAGTGCTTCATACTCAGTTTTGGATATGTTATTATGTTTAAAATTTCTCATAGTACTATCCCTCCTTAATTTTTCAATATCCATCCCCACAGCTTTTATAAAGGCATCTATAGCGGTTGAGTAGATAGGCGGTGTAAAATCACTTTTATTCCTTAGGTTAACTGATTTCAAGCTAAATTCACTCCTCCTTGTTTCTTTGGGATTTACTATATCAAATGACCATTCCTTAATTTTTAACATTCTATAGAATTTCTCTAGATCTATCTGTAAATCAAACCAGTCCACATGACAACATGGGCTGAAACTGAGACCTCTGCTCAAAATCATTACTTGTGCCTCAGATAGTACCTTTTTAGAAATATTTATGACCAATTCTATTCCTTCCTTCTGGTCGCTGCTTGTCTCTGCGGTTGGGATCGAAATTTCTCTGGTTTGCTTTTTTTGTTGTCGGCGGTGGTGTTTCCCACCTCTCCTTTTGTATTTGCTGGGTCCATTTCTATCAAAAAAGAAATTGTTAGTAACAGCAGTGTTATTATCCTTTATATTATTGCCAATCTCCGTGTAACCTTTTCTTCTCCAATTAGACTTCAAGTTGTCCCTTTGCCAATTATACACATGACCTGACTCATAGTCCTCCATATCTCTGCTCCATTTTCTCCTTTTAGTTTCTTCCAGATCACTTTTCTGTTTCTCCACATCTTTTTCCACTTTTTCTCTAAATATATTCCAATCTTCTATCTTCAACACCCCCTGTATTTTCTGTTCAAGTAAATCAATATTTTCTGATAATTTCTTAATGTCCATTTGCAAATATTCAATATTTAACAAAATGACATCCATAGCATATTTGTTTGATATCTTGGTAAATTGTGTACAGAAAGGCTGGTTTCCTGAAAATAAATTTGGACGTATATTTGATCTCAATCCTCTAGGAATTTTTTTCTCCTTATAATATTGTCCTAGTGTGGTAAGGTGCAATTGTAAACTCATTAGACGTTTTTTCTCATTCTCATACTTGCGTTTGATTTCTGCGATAGATGGTGTCTTAAGAAATGTAGCATCTCCTTCCATATTCCCAAGTATCCTCTCCTCATCTTCCATTGTGTAGTTGAAGACTCCTGGTTCCATAGCTATTTGGTTTTTAAACCAAAGGGGCGTAGTCCCAGTATGAATATTGTTACCGCAACTCACAAAAAATAGCAAACAGATTAATAACATGTCCATGCAATAAATCTCCTGGATATACTTAGTTTAGGCAAAAAATGGAGCAGCACAGAGTAACTTAAAGTGGGTGCAAATCCTTTTAGCAATGATCCAATACTTGCCAATTCAGATATACAAAAATATAGTGTATATTTAGTGTTTACAAGGAAATAAAGGTTTTTTTTTTAGTTGCGATATTTTGTTCCCATAGACTGACATTGGACTTCCGCAATCGGAATCGGATATCGACGATATTTAGTGCTATCGGCGATATAATTTCGATACGATATTTTTAGATATCGAGCAATATCGCTCAACACTACTTTTAACCCTTATAACTTTGTAACAAAAAAATTTTGTTCCCAAAATTGTGCTGACGTAAAGTAGACATGTGGGAAATTTTATTTATTAGGAAATTTGTGTGAAAAGCAGTAACCAAAGCAAAAGGTGGTTACTTTGAAGAACCTAGAATATAAGACATATTTTCAGTTGTTTGACACTTTTTTGTAAAGTGTAATGTATAATTCCACATGTGTTAATTCATAGTTTTGATGCCTTCAGTGTGACTCTACAATTTTCATAGTCATGAAAATACAGAAAAATCTTTGAATAAGAAGGTGTGTCCAAACTTTTGGTCTGTACTGTAAGTCTTGATCAATAATCTGTAGTTTTAAAGCTTCTAGTAAACAGTCTTTAATCTCTTTCATGATTCAAGATTTTGGATCCCCATTCACCTTTAAATATACATCACTATCACTTAGTTGTCTGTTGATTTCTGAAATATATTTAGACTTGTCCATGATGACGACTGCTCCACCCTTGTAAGCAGATTTATTCATGATTTCCTCGTCATGAACAAGCTCCTTCAGTGCCAAATGATCTTCCCTGGTAATGTTTGGACGTCTATAGCTTCTAGTAGTATTTTGTTTTAAATTCTCTACATCCAATTTTCACAAACGTACCTATCACTTTTGAATTAATCGAGGGAACAAAGTTACTGTTTGTTCTCAATCCTACTTGATTTAAATCAAATTCGCTATTTTTTTAACCACATTTGTATTAAAACCACTCTTTAATTTTAAGTGTCCTAAAATTTTTTTATAAATCTACCTGTAATTCAAACCAGTTAACATGTGTGCACGGACCAAAAGACAACCCCTTACTTGGAAAAGAAATCTGTGAATCTGTAAGGCTGTGTTTCCACGGTCAGGATTCCTTCAGTAAATGCTGCGTGTTTGACGCTGTGCGCTGGCGCAGCATCAAACACGCAGCGTCCAGATGTTACAGCATAGTGGAGGAATTTCAAGAAATCCCGGCTCCACTATGCTTAAAAACACGCAGTCGCCAGACCTGCGTTAACAGACATGCTGCGCGTCTTTTTAGATTGCAGCAAGGGAAATAACACAGGCCTATCTAGCGCTGCAGTGATTCCGGATGTGTTCAATGAGCACATCCGGATTCACCGCACATTCACAAGGGAGCGGGGCTTTGGGTGGAGCGGACTTTCCTCTCCGTCCAAAGCGCTGTGGTTCCGGACCGTGGAACCACAGCCTAAGTATCTTCTTTGCAATATTAATTACTAATTTTGTGTTAAGCTTCCAAACACATGACATCACCATATGGACAGTCCAAAATTGTTCAAAGGCATAGTAATTTTAGTGTGTGTAAACATTTGACTTTGCATTATGTAATAAAAATGTTTTAAAACATTCTCTCTCTCTCTCTCATTATTCTGGCATTTGGCAAATATTAAAAATTATGGTAATCCTAATTGACCTAAAGCGGGAAAGGTCAATTCTGATTTCAAGTCAGATATTGAGAAAAACGAAAATGCTGAGACCACACGATCTCGCCCCCGCTCAATCAGAACTCTGGTGTGAACACACAGCTTCCCAGCAGCCACTGAAATAATAGGGACAGAGCAAATGAACAGAAACAAATGAGAAACAGAGACCAGCACAAGCCCCAGCAGGGGACCCGGCTGACCTCACACAGAAGGCAGCAAAAACAAGGAAAAGCAAAACCACAGAAGAAAGGCAGAAAATAACATCTGAATTTTTGCAGGAGACAGCAGAAACCCAGCTGACTTCCAAACTAGACCAGCAAGAGAAACTAATCACCGGCGAGGATCATGGGAGGGCAGCTCACTTATATCTGCCCAGTCCTTCCCCCCTGATTGCCACTCCTCGCTCCCAGGTGATGGACCTCTTTCATTCAATACAGCTTCAATGCCATCAGCAACCACCAGAGGGAGCCCCAGCTCAGAAGTCATCTCCAAAGTGTTCACAACATGTATCCATCTCTTTATCTTTCTCTTTAATCATTTTTTTCCTTTTTTTATAACGCAGGTAAAGGTGCAATAAAAAAACACTAAAAATATGACAAAAATTCAATGTGCGCACACAACTTGGAGACTTTAGGATTACTGGAATTCCCAGCTGCTGGAACACCTGAAAGCTGTGAACTCTGGTAACCTTATTTCACAATATCCAGGTGTCCAGTAAGCTTAATGTCTCCCTTAAAGGTTACAAGGCTTCCAGTCAAAATTTTTGTAGTACATTTGACTGACGGACTGCCCTTTGCCTGACACAGCAGCAGGGTAGTGCAGCAGTCTGACTTAAACCAGCAATTCTGCCTGGTCACTCAGATTGCTGGACTGGTGGACATGGTGCTCCATGAGACCCAGGCTATTGTGAACTGATGTATTCTCACTGATGTGACTGAGTTTTCATCATTTCATTGCCAGCCAGTCATGCGGAGCAGCGTGTTCAGTAGTGGCAGCTGCAAAAGCCTATGGAGCATCGTTACTGCTCTCAATACACTTCAGACGATGTGGGATATCATGAAATCATTGGACTACTTAAGAACTCCACTGGAATTTGTTTTTTTTTAATAAATGAAAGAAGTAGGGCATTTGTCAGCTAGTGCTTTTGTGAGTTAAGGATTTTTGTGTTTTTTTTACTTCTTACTGGGTTAGTGATGTCTGAAAGACACCTCGCCAATACTAACCAGTGGGTGATATCAGCTGTGATTTTTGACAAGCCACAGCTGTCATCAATACCAAATCCCATTACCCCCATTTCCACTGGACAAGGGCAATCAGGAAGAGCTGAGACAGGACACCAGCTGTTGACTGGTATTTTTAGGCTGGGAAGAGACCGATAGTCATGGACCTTCCCATCCTCATAATATCAGCCCACAGTCTGTATGCTTTGCCTTAGCTGGTTATTAAAATAGGTGAATCCCACGTCATTTTTTTAAATAATCTATTTATTGTTAAAAATGACAGGGAAAAACGGTGAGAGATGGCGTTTTTTTCCCTCTCTTTTTCAGTTTGACTTATATACAAGTCATTACATCGGAAAGAATGTATCCTAACATTTTTTCTGTAAAATCCTTCTGAGTGGTATTTTTTTGTTAGCCTGTAAAAATGACGTAATACTCTGATAACATTGTTCCCAACAGCTAACTGGGAGTCAGAGATGCGCCAAGGGGTTTTCCCCATGTTGTTCACATTTTATTTCCATTTCAGCGATTTTCCAGCCCCAATACTCCTGGTAGGATCTGCTGGAAAAATTGCCTGAGTTTCCCGTTGACTTCCATTATACTCATTACTCGAAATGAGCACCAGAGCATTACGATTGGCTCAATTTGAGTAACTAGCACTGGAGCATTAGTGCTTGATCGTCACTACTGTTTTTTCCTATACTTATGCTATGTGCTCTGAACTCTTCACCTTACATGGTACAAACATAACATTGGGTTCCTTGGTAGGCTGTTATATTTATACTGTTCTAAATTCCCTCCATTTGGCTTGGCTAGACTATGTTAACTGATTCCTGCAGGGCAATATGGAGAAGTTTTCAGTAGCAATAGTAGTGGGAAATGGTTCCAAGCATAATTATTTTATGATTTTCACAAATTGAATCACAGAACATTTGAATTCTTGTGGAAAAGCAATCCATTGCAGATTGATCGGCCTTTGGATTAATATGTGGCCACTGGACTAATATGTGCTTAATTTATTAAGTCAAAAGCCACTTATTGTATTGAGCCTGTAAGGTTCACCAGGTGAGGTGGATCCTCTAAGACTTAGGTTTGGGTGGGCAGATGGACCCCAGGCATTGATGCAGCAAGCTGGACGGTACATGAGCAAGAAGGATTTGGAAAGCTCTTGAATCTCAGGAATAGCAGGACAGATGATGTGGAACCTAGCAGGGATGAATACAAGCACAAATACAAGAAGCACAGATGGTGGAGCACACCAAACATAATACTAGTGTCCCAATACCAAGACATAGTTGTTTGTCTTAATGAGCCTTAAATAGCACTAAGCAGATGATGGGATGGATGCACACAGTGCCAGTTGCAGTGGTTAAGGTGAACTTGAATCTAATGTGTTGTAGTTTCCATGGTAAATCACATTTAAATAGTAGATTCTGGATATTGATCCATAATGTACATTCCCTTCAATTTAGTCAATTAATAGCATATTTAGAATGGTGACTAACAAAAAAGCTTCATGATTGACGTCTGTCAGTGGTTTTCATGGCAGTTGAATTAATATTCAAGAAGAGAACATTATAATTAGCAACATGTTCAGTGGTTTTGGTGGTTTTCTGATTATTTCTGTACACTGTCACATTGCAGAGATGAGACTGTCAACTATGACAGTTCTATGACAGCTTTATCTGGGTAAGAGCCACATACTTTTTAGTGATATCTACAAATATCTACAAATCATACTTCAGTGTGGAAAAAAAATGTTCCTGCTAAAATAAATTACCATACATGGGTGCATCTACAGGCCTATAATGAATTTGCTGATAAAACAAAAGTCCTGTGAAAAGAGAAAACATATTTTTAAAAATATATATTAATGTGATTTTTTTTTCCTTCAATCAAGGAAGTGCTTAATCTGGAAACAACTAGTTACCGGACACGTTCCATTTTACACTTGTGCCGTTGTTCAAACAGATTATGACTTTACATACTATACTAATATTTTAGGTATACTTTAATACAGAAAATACATTTAGAATTGAGCAATATTGCAGAATTTTTCTAAATACATTTCTTCTTGCATAAGTATTTTTTGCATGCTGAAGCAAATTCAACCAAAACCTTATTTTAGGGAACCTTTACATCTTCTTACTAGCCAAGTTTTCTTGAGTCCTGTCTTGTTTACCAGCATTAAAGATGAATGTTGACAGTAGTATAAGGACAATAGTAGGAAATTCTATTGCGAGGTGCACAGAAAAGTGTAAAAAATGGTAAA
>JARQOD010014083.1:0-11901 GCA_033576555.1 Oophaga sylvatica
CCCCATTAGATATGTGCTCCACTATTGCCAATGCCATCCAGTGTACATCTTGCCACATGTATGCAGTCCTTGAACAGCCGGTCGAGGGTGCATACTGCTGTGTGAGATGTGAGCACGTTGTGTATTTGGAAGCCCAAATCTTGGATCTAAATGTGCAGCTGGCAACACTGAGATCCATAGACAATATGGAAAGGAGTCTTCTGCTCACTGAGCAGACGCTCAATGGGATAGATGAGGGGGGGATGCTAGGGTGGAGCTGCAGGACACTGAAGTAGGAAGCTGGGTGACAGTTAGAAAGCGGGGTAGAGGGAAGAGCGCCAGGGAGGCTAGTCCTGATCTGGCACACCCCAATAAGTTTGCAAAGTTGGCAGATGAGGGGGTTGTCAGTACAGGGGTAGCACTGCTGCAGCCAGGCATGTCCTCTGAAAGCCGGGGAGTGTCTGCTCCAGTAAGGGGGGAATTAGGAGAGCAGGGCAGGCCAGACAGGTGCTGGTAGTGGGGGACTCAATTATTAGGGGAACAGATAGGGCAATCTGTCACAAAGACAGGGATCGTCGAACAGTGTGCTGCCTACCTGGCGCTCGAGTCCGACACATCGCTGATCGGGTTGACAGATTACTGGGAGGGGCTGGTGAGGACCCAGCGGTCATGGTGCACATTGGCTCAAATGACAAAGTTAGAGGCAGGTGGAAGGTCCTTAAAGATGATTTCAGGGAATTAGGCTGCAAGCTTAAAGCAAGGACCTCCAACGTGGTATTTTCTGAAATACTGCCGGTACCACGTGCCACACCAGAGAGGCAACGGGAGATTAGGGAGGTTAATAAGTGGCTCAAGAATTGGTGTAGGAAGGAGGGGTTTGGGTTCCTGGAGAACTGGGCCGACTTCTCAGTTGGCTACAGGTTCTATGCTAGGGATGGGCTGCACCTCAATGGGGAGGGTGCAGCTGTGCTGGGGGAGAAAATGGCTAGAAGGTTGGAGGAGTCTTTAAACTAGGGACTGGGGGGGAGGGTATTCATTTTATAGGAGGGAAGGCAGTACAGATAGAGACAAGGGCACAAATAATGAAATTGGGGGTGGGGGTGGCATGGGGGTGGGGTTAGAACAGTTAATAATTTAAGAAAGAATAGAGGTTCAGAGAGATACATAAAGTGCATGTATACTAATGCTAGAAGCCTCACCAACAAAATGGCGGAATTAGAATTAATTTTGTTGGAACATAATTATGACATGGTGGGGATATCTGAGACTTGGCTGGATGAGAGCCACGACTGGGCGGTTAATTTACAGGGCTATAGTCTGTTTAGAAATGACCGTAAAAATAAGCGAGGTGGGGGTGTGTGTTTATATGTAAAATCATCCTTAAAACCCACCCTGTGTGATATCTGTGAATCTAATGAAGATGTAGAGTCTCTGTGGGTGGAGATTAGGGGAGGGGGGAAAAATAATAAATTATTGATAGGGGTTTGTTATAAGTCTCCTAAAATAATGGAAGCAACAGAGAATATCCTCGTAAAGCAAATAGATGAAGCAGCAACTCAAGGAGAAGTCATTATTATGGGGACTTCAACTACCCTGAAATACATTGGGGAACAGAAACCTGCAGTTCCAGCAAAGGTAATAAGTTTTTGGCAACTATGAGAGACAATTACCTTTCACAACTAGTTCAGGACCAACAAGAGGGGGGCACTGCTAGACCTAATATTATCCAACAGGCCAGACCGCATATCAAATATAAGGGTTGGGGGTCACTTGGGTAATAGTGATCACAAAATAATAAGCTTTCATGTATCCTTTAATAAGATGTGTAGTCGAGGGGTTACAAGGACACTAAACTTCAGGAAGGCAAATTTCCAACGGATGAGAGATGATCTTAGTGCAATAAACTGGGACGATATCCTGAGACATAAAAATACACAAAGAAAATGGAGACGTTTATTAGTATCCTGAATAGGACCTGTGCACAGTATATACCCTATGGGAATAAACATGCTAGAATTAGGAGGAAACCACTATGGCTAAATAGAGCTGTAAGGGGCGCAATAAGGGACAAAAAGAAAGCGTTTAGGGAATTAAAGCAAGTAGGTAGTGAAGAGGCATTAAATAAATACAGAAGACTGAATAAATTCTGTAAAAAGCAAATCAAGACAGCAAAGATTGAGGCAGAGAGACTCATTGCCAGAGAAAGTAAAAATAATCCCAAAATATTCTTTAACTACATAAATAGCAAGAAACTAAAAAATGATAGTGTTGGTCCCCTTAAAAATAGTCTGGGTGAAATGGTGGATGAGGATGAGGAAAAAGCCAATATGCTAAATGACTTTTTTTCAACTGTATTTACACAAGAAAATCCCATGACAGATAACATGATCAGAGATAAAAAAATTTCTCCATTAAATGTCACATGCTTAACCCAGCAGGAAGTACGGCGGCGTCTAAAAATCACTAAAGTTGACAAATCCCCGGGTCCGGATGGGATACACCCCGAGTACTGCAGGAATTAAGTACAGTTATAGATAGACCATTATTTTTAATCTTTAAAGATTCCATAATAACTGGGTCTGTACCACAGGACTGGCGTATAGCAAATGTGGTGCCAATATTCAAAAAGGGGGCAAAAACTGAACCTGGAAATTATAGGCCAGTGAGCTTAACATCTACTGTGGGTAAAATCCTGGAGGGTTTTTTAAGGGATACTATTTTGGAGTATCTGAAGCTGAATAACCTCATGACACAGTATCAGCATGGGTTTACGAGGGACCGTTCTTGTCAGACTAATCTGATAAGCTTTTATGAAGGGGTAAGTTCAGGACTGGACCAAGGGAATGCAGTGGACGTGGTGTTCATGGACTTCTCAAAAGCTTTTGATACAGTGCCACACAAAAGGTTGATACATAAAATGAGAACAATGGGGATAGGGGAAAATATGTGTAAGTGGGTTAAGAACTGGCTCATGGATAGGAAACAAAGGGGGGTTATTAATGGAGCACACTCGGACTGGGTCACGGTTAGCAGTGGGGTACCACAGGGGTCAGTATTGGGGCCGCTTCTCTTTAACATATTTATTAATGACCTTGTAGGGGGCATACAGAGAGTATTTCAATATTTGCAGATGACACTAAACTCTGCAGGTAATAAATACAGAGGAGGATAATTTTATATTACAGGAGGATTTATGTAAACTAGAAGCTTGGGGTGATAAATGCAAATGAGCTTTAATGGGATAAATGTAAGGTCATGCACTTGGGTAGAACAAATAAGATGTATAATTATGTGCTTAATTGTAAAACACTGGGCGAAACTGTCACTGAAAAAGACTTGGGTGTATGGTGGACGACAAACTCAAATTTAGTGGCCAATGTCAGGCAGCTGCTGCCAAGGCAAATAAAATAATGGGATGCATTAGACGAGGCATAGATGCTCATGAGGAGAACATAATTTTACCTCTATACAAGTCACTGGTGCGACCACACTTAGAATACTGTGGCAGTTCTGGTCTCCGGTGTATAAGAAAGACATAGCTGAACTGGAGCGGGTGCAGAGAAGAGCGACCAAGGTTATTAGAGAACTGGGGGGTCTGCAATACCAAGACAGGTTATTACACTTGGGGTTATTTAGTTTGGAAAAACGAAGGCTTAGGGGTGATCTTATTACAATGTACAAATATATGAGGGGACAGTACAAAGACCTTTCTAATGATCTTTTTACTCTTAGACCTGTGACGGGGACGAGGGGGCATCCTCTACGTCTGGAGGAAAGAAGGTTTAGCCATAAACACAGATGCAGATTCTTTACTGTAAGAGCAGTGAGACTATGGAACTCTCTGCCGTCTAATGTTGTAATGAGTGATTCCTACTAAAATTTAAGAGGGGACTGGATGCCTTTCTTGAAAAGTATAATATTACAGGCTATATTCACTAGTTTCCTAGATACAGCGTTGATCCAGGGAGCTAGTCTGATTGCCGTATGTGGAGTCGGGAAGGAATTTTTTTCCCCAATGTGAAGCTTACTGTTTGCCACTTGGGTTTTTTTTGCCTTCCTCTGGATCAACATGTTAGGGCAGGTTAGGATAGGATATGGGTTGAACTAGATGGACTTAAAGTCTTCCTTCAACCTTAATAACTATGTTACTATGTTACTATAGATACTGCGGGTGTCAGTGTATGTCCACATTGCTGGGTCCTATAGATACTGTGGGTGTCAGTGTATGTCCACATTCCTGGGTCCTATAGATACTGTGGGTGTCAGTGTATGTCCACATTCCTGGGTCCTGTAGATACTGTGGGTGTCAGTGTATGTCACATTTCTGGGTCCTATAGATAATGTGGGTGTCGTGTATGGCCACATTCCTGGGTCCTATAGATACTGTGGGTGTCAGTATATGGTCACATTCCTGGGTCCTATAGATACTGTGGGTGTCAGTGTATGTCCACATTCCTGGTTCCTATAGATACTGTGGGTGTCAGTGTCTGACACATTCCTGGGTCCTATAGATATTGTGGGTGTCAGTACATGGTCACATTCCTGGTTCCTATAGATACTGTGGGTGTCAGTGTATGTCACATTCCTGGGTCCTATAGATACTGTGGTGTCAGTGTAAGGCACATTCCTGGGTCCTATAGATACTGTGGGTGTCAGTGTATGTCACATTCCTGGTTCCTATAGATACTGTGGTTGTCAGTGTATGACACATTCCTGGGTCCTATAGATATTGTGGGTGTCAGTACATGGTCACATTCCTGGTTCCTATAGATACTGTGGGTGTCAGTGTATGTCACATTCCTGGGTCCTATAGATACTGTGGGTGTCAGTATATGGTCACATTCCTGGTTCCTATAGATACTGTGGGTGTCAGTGTATGTCATATTCCTGGGTCCTATAGATACTGTGGGTATCATGTATGTCACATTCATGGGTCCTATAGATACTGTGGGTGTCAGTGTATGTCACATTCCTGGTTCCTATAGATAGTGTGGGTGTCAGTGTATGTCACATTACTGGGTCCTATAGATACTGTGGGTGTCAGTGTATGTCACATTCCTGGGTCCTATAGATACTGTGGGTGTCAGTGTATGTCCACATTCATGGGTCCTATAGATACTGTGGGTGTCAGTGTATGTCACATTCCTGGTTCCTATAGATAGTGTGGGTGTCAGTGTATGTCACATTACTGGGTCCTATAGATACTGTGGGTGTCAGTGTATGTCACATTCCTGGGTCCTATAGATACTGTGGGTGTCAGTGTATGTCCACATTGCTGGGTCCTATAGATACTGTGGGTGTCAGTGTATGTCCACATTCCTGGGTCCTATAGATACTGTGGGTGTCAGCGTATGTCCACATTCCTGGGTCCTATAGATACTGTGGGTGTCAGTGTATGTCACATTTCTGGGTCCTATAGATAATGTGGGTGTCGGTGTATGGCCACATTCCTGGGTCCTATAGATACTGTGGGTGTCAGTATATGGTCACATTCCTGGTCCTATAGATACTGTGGGTGTCAGTGTATGTCCACATTCCTGGTTCCTATAGATACTGTGGGTGTCAGTGTATGACACATTCCTGGGTCCTATAGATATTGTGGGTGTCAGTACATGGTCACATTCCTGGTTCCTATAGATACTGTGGGTGTCAGTGTATGTCACATTCCTGGGTCCTATAGATACTGTGGGTGTCAGTATATGGTCACATTCCTGGTTCCTATAGATACTGTGGGTGTCAGTGTATGTCATATTCCTGGGTCCTATAGATACTGTGGGTATCAGTGTATGTCACATTCCTGGGTCCTATAGATACTGTGGGGTGGTCAGTATATGGTCACATTCTGGTCCTATAGATACTGTGGGTGTCAGTATATGTCATATTCCTGGGTCCTATAGATACTGTGGGTGTCAGTGTATGCACATTCCTTGTTCCTATAGATACTGTGGGTGTCAGTTCATGTACATTCATGGGTCCTATAGATACTGTGGGTGTCAGTGTATGTCACATTCCTGGGTCCTATAGATACTGTGGGTGTCAGTGTAGCACATTTCTGGGTCCTATAGATACTGTGGGTGTCAGTGTATGTCACATTCCTGGTTCCTATAGATAGTGTGGGTGTCAGTGTATGTCACATTCCTGGTTCCTATAGATAGTGTGGGTGTCAGTGTATGTCACATTACTGGGTCCTATAGATACTGTGGGTGTCAGTGTATGTCACATTCCTGGGTCTTATAGATACTGTGGGTGTCAGTGTATGTCCACATTGCTGGGTCCTATAGATACTGTGGGTGTCAGTGTATGTCCACATTCCTGGGTCCTATAGATACTGTGGGTGTCAGTGTATGTCCACATTCCTGGGTCCTATAGATACTGTGGGTGTCAGTGTATGTCACATTTCTGGGTCCTATAGATAATCTGGGTGTCGGTGTATGGCCACATTCCTGGGTCCTATAGATACTGTGGGTGTCAGTATATGGTCACATTCCTGGGTCCTATAGATACTGGGGTGTCAGTGTACGTCCACCATTCCTGGTTCCTATAGATACTGTGGGTGTCAGTGTATGTTCACATTCCTGGGTCCTATAGATATTGTGGGTGTCAGTACATGGTCACATTCCTGGTTCCTATAGATACTGTGGGTGTCAGTGTATGTCACAATCCTTGTTCCTATAGATACTGTGGGTGTCAGTGTATGTCACATTCATGGGTCCTATAGATACTGTGGGTGTCAGTGTATGTCAGATTCCTGGGTCCTATAGATACTGCGAGTGTCAGTGATGTCACATCCTGGTTCCTATAGATAGTGTGGGTGTCAGTGTATGTCACATTCCTGGGTCCTTTAGATAGTGTGGGTGTCAGTGTAGGTCACATTCCTGGGTCCTATAGATACTGTGGGTGTCAGTGTATGTCACATTCCTGATTCCTATAGATACTGTGGGTGTCAGTGTATGTCACATTCCTGGTCCTATAGATACTGTGGGTGTCAGTGTATATCACATTCCTGGGTCCAATAGATACTGTGGGGTCAGTTATGTCACATTCCTGGTTCCTATAGATACTGTGGGTGTCAGTTATGTCACTTCCTTGTTCCTATAGATACTGTGGGTGTCAGTGTATGTCACATTCATGGGTCCTATAGATACTGTGGGTGTTCAGTATATGGTCACATTCCTGGTTTCTATAGATAATGTGGGTGTCGTGTATGGCCACATTCCTGGGTCCTAATAGATACTGTGGGTGTCAGTATATGGTCACATTCCTGGGTCCTATAGATACTGTGAGTGTCAGTGTATGTCCACATTCCTGGTCCTATAGATACTGTGGGTGTCAGTGTATGTCACATTCCTGGGTCCTATAGATACTGTGGGTGTCAGTGTATGTCACATTCCTGGGTCCTATAGATACTGTGGGTGTCAGTATATGCACATTCCTGGGTCCTATAGATACTGGGGTGTCAGTGTATGTCACATTCCTGGTTCCTATAGATACTGTGGGTGTCAGTTATGTCACATTCCTGGGTCCTATAGATACTGTGGGTGTCAGTGTATGTCACATTCCTGGTCCTATAGATACTGTGGGTGTCAGTGTATGTCACATTCTGGGTCCTATAGATACTGTGGGTGTCAGTGTATGTCACATTCCTGGGTCCTATAGATACTGTGGGTGTCAGTGTATGTCACATTCCTGGGTCCTATAGATACTGTGGGTGTCAGTTATGTCACATTCCTGGTTCCTATAGATACTGTGGGTGTCAGTGTATGTCACATTCCTGGGTCCTATAGATATGTGGGTGTCAGTGTATGTCACATTCCTTGGTCCTATAGATACTGTGGGTGTCAGTTTATGTCACATTCCTGGGTCCTATAGATACTGTGGGTGTCAGTGTATGTCACATTCCTGGGTCCTATAGAAGAGTGGGTGTCAGTGTATGTCACATTACTGGGTCCTATAGATACTGTTGGTGTCAGTGTATGTCACATTCCTGGGTCCTATAGATACTGTGGGTGTCAGTGTATGTCCACATTCTGGGTCCTATAGATCGTGGGTGTCATGTATGTCCACATTCCTGGTCCTATAGATACTGTGGGTGTCAGTGTATGTCCACATCCCTGGTCCTATAGATACTGTGGTGTCATGTATGTCACATTTCTGGGTCCTATAGATAATGTGGTGTCAGTGTATGGCCACATTCCTGGGTCCTATAGATACTGTGGGTGTCAGTATATGTCCATTCCTGGGTCCTATAGATACTGGGTGTCAGTGTATGTCCACATTCCTGGTTCCTATAGATACTGTGGGTGTCAGTGTATGACACATTCCTGGGTCCTATAGATATTGTGGGTGTCAGTACATGGTCACATTCCTGGTTCCTATAGATACTGTGGGTGTCAGTGTATGTCACATTCCTGGGTCCTATGATACTGTGCGTGTCAGTATATGGTCACATTCCTGGTTCCTATAGATACTGTGGGTGTCAGTGTATGTCATATTCCTGGGTCCTATATATACGTGGGTATCGTGTATGTCACATTCCTGGGTCCTATAGATACTGTGGGTGTCAGTGTATGTCACATCCTTGTTCCTATAGATACTGTGGGTGTCAGTGTATGTCACATTCATGGGTCCTATAGATACTGTGGGTGTCAGTGTATGTCACATTCCTGGTCCTATAGATACTGCGAGTGTCAGTGTATGTCACAATCCTGTTTCCTATAGATACTGTGGGTGTCAGTGTATGTCCACATTCCTGGGTACTATAGATAGTGTGGGTGTCAGTGTATGTCACATCCTGGGTCCTATAGATACTGTGGTGTCAGTGTATGTCACATTCTTGGGTCCTATAGATACTGTGGGTGTCAGTGTATATCACATTCCTGGTCCTATAGATACTGTGGGTGTCAGTATTGGTCCATATCCTGGTTCCTATAGATACTGTGGGTGTCAGTATATGGTCACTTTCCTTGTTACTAGATACTGTGGGTGTCAGTGTATGTCACATTCATGGTCCTATAGATACTGTGGGTGTCAGTATATGTCACATTCCTGGTCCTATAGATACTGTGAGTGTCAGTATATGTCCACATTCCTGGGTCCTAGATACTGTGGGTGTCAGTGTATGTCACATTCCTGGGTCCTATAGATACTGCGGGTGTCAGTGTATGTGACATTCCTGGGTCCTATAGATACTGTGGGTGTCAGTGTATGTCACATTCCTGGGTCCTATAGATACTGTGGGTGTCAGTGTATGTCACATTCCTGGGTCCTATAGATACTATGGGTGTCAGTTATGGTCACATTCCTGGTTCCTATAGATACTGTGGTGTCAGTATATGTCACATTCCTGGGTCCTATAATACTGTGGGTGCCAGTGTATGTCACATTCCTGTTCCTATAGATACTGTGGGTGTCAGTTTATGTCACATTCATGGGTCCTATAGATACTGTGGGTGTCAGTGTATGTCACATTCCTGGTTCCTATAGATACTGTGGGTGTCAGTGTATGTCACATTCCTGGTCTATAGATATTGTGGGTGTCAGTATATGGTCACATTCCTGGTTCCTATAGATACTGTGGGTATCAGTGTAGTCACATTCCTGGGTCCTATAGATACTGCGGTGTCAGTGTATGTCACAATCCTGGGTCCTATAGATACTGTGGGTGTCAGTGTATGTCACATTCCTGGGTCCTATAGATATGTGGGTGTCAGTGTATGTCACATTCCTGGGTCCTATAGATACTGTGGGTGTCAGTGTATGTCACATTCCTGGTTCCTATAGATACTGTGGGTGTCAGTGTATGTCACATTCCTGGGTCCTATAGATACTGTGGGTGTCAGTGTATGTCACATTCCTGGTTCCTATAGATACTGTGGGTGTCAGTGTATGTCACATTCCTGGGTCCTATAGATATTGTGGGTGTCAGTTATGGTCAATTCCTGGTCCTATAGATACTGTGGGTGTCAGTGTATGTCACATTCTTGGTTCCTATAGATATGTGGGTGTCAGTGTATGTCACATTCCTGGTTCCTATAGATAGTGGGTGTCAGTGTATGTCACATTCTGGGTCCTATAGATACTGTGGGTGTCAGTGTATGTCACATTCCTGGTCTATAGATACTGTGGGTGTCAGTGTATGTCACATTGCTGGGTCCTATAGATACTGTGGGTGTCAGTGTATGTCACATTCCTGGGTCCTATAGATACTGTGGGTGTCAGTGTATGTCCACATTCCTGGGTCCTATAGATACTGTGGGTGTCAGTGTATGTCACATTTCTGGGTCCTATAGATATCTGGGTGTCGTGTATGGCCACATTCCTGGGTCCTATAGATACTGTGGGTGTCAGTTATGTCACATTCCTGGGTCCTATAGATACTGTGGGTGCAGTGTATGTCCACATTCCTGGTTCCTATAGATACTGTGGGTGTCAGTGTATGTCACATTCCTGGGTCCTATAGATATGTGGGGTCAGTATATGGTCACATTCCTGGTCCTATAGATACTGTGGGTCAGTGTATGTCACATTCCTGGTCCTATAGATACTGGGTGTCAGTGTATGTCACATCTGGTCCTATAGATACTGTGGGTGTCAGTGTATGTCACATTCCTGGGTCCATAGATACTGTGGGTGTCATGTATGTCACATTCTGGGTCCTATAATACTGTGGGTGTCAGGTATGTCACATTCCTGGTTCCTATAGATACTGTGGGTGTCAGTGTATGTCACATTCCTGGGTCCTATAGATACTGTGGGTGTCAGTGTATGTCACATTCCTGGTTCCTATAGATACTGTGGGTGTCAGTGTATGTCACATTCCTGGGTCCTATAGATATGTGGGTGTCAGTGTATGTCACATTCCTGGGTCCTATAATACTGTGGGTGTCAGTGTATGCACATTCCGGGTCCTATAGATACTGTGGGTGTCAGTGTATGTCACATTCTGGGTTTCCCAAGATACTGTGGGTGTCAGTGTATGTCACTTCCTGGTTCCTATAGATACTGTGGGTGTCAGTGTATGTCACATTCCTGGGTCCTATAGATATGTGGGTGTCAGTTATGGTCAATTCCTGGGTCCTATAGATACTGTGGTGTCAGTGTATGTCCACATTCCTGGTCCTATAGATACTGTGGGTGTCAGTGTATGTCCACATTCTGTTCCTATAGATACTGTGGGTGTCAGTGTATGTCACATTCTGGGTCCTATAGATACTGTGGGTGTCAGGTATGCACATTCCTGGGTCCTATAGATACTGTGGGTGTCAGTGTATGTCCACATTCCTGGGTCCTATAGATACTGGGTGTCAGTATATGTCACATTCCTGGGTTCTATAGATACTGTGGGTGTCAGTGTATGTCACATTCCTGGGTCCTATATGATACTGGGGTGTCAGTGTATGTCACATTCCTGGTTCCTATAGATACTGTGGGTGTCGTGTATGTCACATTCCGGTCCTATAGATACTGTGGGTGTCAGTTATGGTCACATTCTGGTCCTATAGATACTGTGGGTGTCATGTATGTCACATTCCTTTCACCACTGCTGCAAAGCGTCTCTATGGAAATGGGGAGAATATTGGAGATAACCAAATTAGAAAAAGAGACTGTTTAGTGGGCCTCTGAAGTTTTTAAGAAAACCACCAAATGGAAGTAGATCCCCCAAATTTTTTTCCTGTAGGGGGCAGAAAAACACGAATCTGCCCGGGGTTGATTGGTTCGTTTCTTTTCCCATTGTGGGGAATGAAAACAGAAAAATTTTCTTTAAATTAAAATGCTGCCAAATTTTCCAAAACCCTGAATGAATTGCCCCCCGACCAAAATAACCCACCCTATCCATGAAAAACGAAACACTTTTTTAATCATCAAATCGGTCTTTTTGGGTAAGCCGACACAAGGGATAAAATGATGCCTTTGTTAAACGAT
>JARQOD010014084.1:0-11901 GCA_033576555.1 Oophaga sylvatica
AAGCCTGGCCACCGTTGGGGTGCTCAGGTAAAGGTAAATGAATACTTTTCAAAAAACGACCGGCACATCCAAAAAAAGATCCTGTGAAGGTCTAAAACCAGAGTCACCAATCTTTAAAAACAAGAAAAAAAGGGGAGCCACTGTAGCTATACTAACGTGCGCTAAGCTTGCAAACACGAAATAAAAAATGTGAATTTCTCATTCCTTAGAAAAAAAGAAAAATTGAGAAGTTTTGGCATAAGTGGGGCCCAAAAAATGTGGCCTGATACCACTAAGGCTTTTCTCGTATATCGGTCCAACTAAAGCCACCTCGCTTTGAAAGTTGTCTGCCAGGGGAAATATGAATCCCCCTTAGACTAAAAACACATCTTGTGGAGGGGTATGAAAACCCGTTTTTAATTAAAAAAACCTGTGACCAACCCGGTGGAGTGTCTAAAGGAAATGAAACATATCAAAAAAAAGACGGGACAAACCAAACATGATTCAGTGTGAACAGGGGCTAAACCAAGTCCCAATATTTAAAATAAAAAAAAAAAAGGTAGCCCCACGTAGCGCTAAGCTTGCAAAAGAAAATAAAAAAAAAAATGAAAATTTCATATTCCCTTTAAATATAAAAATTGGAATCTTAGCGCTAAATGGCCAAATTAGTGGCCTGATAGACGTCAGGTCTTTCGTATATCAGGTCCCAACTAAACCATCCTCGCTTTTGAAAAGTCTGTCGCATGGGAAAATATGAATCTCCTTGACAAAAAACTCATCTCTGTGGGGGGGTATGAAACCTGTTTTAATTAAAAAACCTGTGACCACCCGGTGGATCTCAGGTAAAGGTAAAGAAAAACATACAAAAAACGACCGGCACATCCAAACAAGATTCAAGGGTGAACAGGTGCAAACCAGAGTCACCAACTCAAACCTACAAGAAAAAAAAGGGGAGCACACTGTAGCGAAGCTTGAAACACGAAATATAAAAAAAAATGAATTGCTTTTTTCCTTAGAATATGAAAAAAAAGGAAGTCTTTGCGCAAAAAGGGCCCAAATTTGTGGCCATAGCCCCGTCAAAGGTTTCTCTATACAGGGCCTAACTAATGCCACCTCGCTTAGAAAAGTCGTCGCATGGGGGAAAAATGAATCCTCTTGACAAAAATCTAATCTCTGTGGAGGGGGATGAACCTGTTTTTAATTAAAAAAAACCGTACCAACAGGTGGAGTGCTCATTTAAAAGGGAATGAATACATATCAAAAAAACTGACCCCCACATCCAAAATGTTCAGTGTGAACAGGGGCTAAAAAAGCCCCAACTCATAAAAAACAAGAAAAAAAAGGTAGCCACGTCGTTAGCTTGCCCCAAAATGAAAAAAGAAAAAAAGAATTTCATCATTCCTTAGAAAAAAAATTGAGAATCTTTCCTAGATGCCAAAATTTTGGGCCTGATAGCCACCCCTCAAGGGCTTTTCTCGTATAAGGGGCCTAACTAATGCCCCCCGCTTAGAAAAGTCCGTCTTCTGGGGAAAATATGAACCTCTCTAGACTAAAACTACATCTCTTTTTGGAGGGGTAAAGAACCTGTTTAATTAAAAAGCCTGTGACCACCGGGAGTGTCGGTAGAAGGGGAAATGAATACATATCAAAAAACTGCCGGGACATCCAAACAAGATCCGTGTGAACAGTGAAACCCAGAGTCACCCAATCTTTAATACAAAAAAAAAAGCCACTGTAGCGTATTTGCAAACACAAAAATGAAAAAAAATAAAAAATTTTTCATCATTCCTTTGAAAAATGAAAAATTGAGAATCTTTGCGCATAAGATGGCCAAATTTTGTGGCCCGATACCCCGTCAAAGGCTCTCTCTATATCAGTCCCTAACTAATGCCAATCCTCGCTTAGAAAAATCTGTCTGCATGGGAACATAATGAATCCTCTCTCAGACTAAAATCTACATCTCTGTGGGGGGTAAAGAACCTGGTGTAATTAAAAGCCTGTGACACCCGGTGGAGTGGCTCAGGGAGAAGGGGAAATGAATACATATCAAAAAACTGACCGGCACATCCAAACATAATTCCCTGTGAACAGGTGCTAAACCCTAGAGTCACCAACTCATGACATACAAGAAAAAAGGTAGCACACTGTAGGCTATAGCTTGCAAACACGAAAAAAAATAAAAATGAAAAAAGAATTGCATCATACCTTAGAAATATGAAAAATTGAGAAGTCTTAGCGCATAAGATGGCCAAATTATTTTAGCCCGATAAGCCACGTCAAGGCTCTTCTCGTATATCAGGTCCTAACTAATGCCCTCCTCGCTTAGAAAGTCTGTCTTTCATGGAACTATAATCCTCTCTCCAAGACAAAATTCTACATCTCTGTGGAGGGGTGAATGAACCTGTGTAATTAAAAGCCGTGACCACAGGTGGAGTGCTCAGGTAGAAGGTAAAATGAATACATATCAAAAAACTGACCGGCACATCCAAACATAGATTCAGTGTGAAAAGGTGCTTAACCTAAGTCCAACCAACTCATATACATACAAGAAAAAAAGGTAGCACACTGTAGCGCTATAGCTTGCAAACACGAAATATGAATTGAAAATGAATTGCATCATTACATTAGAAATGAAAAAATTGAGAAGTCTTACGCATAAAATGGCCAAATTATGTGAGCCCGATAGCCACGTCAAGGCTTTTCTCGTATATCAGGTCCTAAACTAATGCCTACCTCGCTTAGAAAAGTCTGTCTCATGGGAACATATGAATCCTCCTCCATTAAAATAAATCTACATCTCTGTGGAAGGGTGAGAACCTGTTGTAATTAAAAAGTCCTGTGACCACCAGGTGGAGTGCTCAGGTAGAAGGTAAATGAATACATATCAAAAAACTGACCGGCACATCCAAACTAGATTCATGTGAACATGCTAACCTAAATCACCAATCTTACATACAAAAAAAAAGGTGCACATGTAGCGAACTTAAAAAAATTTGAAAATCACCCAAAAAATGAAAAAAAATAAAAGGAAAAACTTGGAATTTTGAAACATTAAATAAGCATCCCTCGCTGAAGGGGCGGCCGTTTTCCTTTTGGGAAATTCCCCAAAAAAATTCCTACTTTTTTTTGAAAGGAATGGAAAATTAAACTGAACCCCCGTGATTTTAGTAGAAAAGAAATTAAATTTGGGGGATCCAATGGGTCATTAACAAGGCATGGCCCTTATTCTTGGGAAAGTTCAAAAACCATAAAACGGGGCCCGATTTTAAATATGTGTGAACTATTAGGGAAAATTGGATCGAGGGGCATTAGAAAGGATTTTTTGTGTACACTTGCTTGGGGAGGCCCATTTTTACCCCGTGAAAGGCTTTTTATTTGCATGGTTTTTTCAGTTTAAAATGTTTGTGAAAGGGGTGACCTGGGTTTCCTGTACCCCGGTGGATTCAGGGAAATTTTTTTTTTTTTTTATTTAGTGGAATTGGTGCAGCTCCATTATATTTAGAAAAAAATCAAATCTATTATGTGACGTGCTTTCCATCCGTATACAATACATTTGGTTTGCAAACACTATAGAAGTACAGAAAGGAGCTTTTCACAGTTTGGGGAAGTTGTGTTTCAGTGTTCACTTCAGTCTGTGTTTTTATTTTTTGAGTGCAGATCACGCTCCAGTTATGTTTCAACACTGCGGGTTGTATCTGCTGAGCGTGTTCATGCCTCATCCTTTTTTTTTTTTTTTTTTTTTTTTTTTTTTTTTTTTTTTTTTTTTTTTTTAAAAACAAGAACCAAAAAGGGTAACCTTTGCACTGCGCTGTTTCAAAGTTAACCCACATTATCACTTTTCCCAACATTGCAGCATTTACATGATTATTATTGGGGCAAATTATGGGGTAAAGTTTTACCTCATACCCTAACATAATATCTTTTTTTTACATTTGTAGACATTTTTATATCTGCCATAAAAATCACAATTATTTTTTACAATTTTTTACCAACACAAAACATTTAATGGTTTTAATTTGACTTTTTACTTGTTAATCTGAACCGGGGCAGGCAAATTCCCGGCGAGATCCATGCCTAGTTCATTTTCAGAAAAGTAAGCCGTTCTACATTATCGTAGGATAGTCGCATGCAACGGTCCCCGTTAGTCACCACCTGCAGCAGTAAAGACGCGCTCCGATAATACACTGGCAAACAGATCAACCAGCACCTCCAATGCTACTGGCTAAGCTCTGGCCATGTATCCGCTTAGAGACAACAAAACTTGAATGGGGAAGAGCCATCTGAGAGTACACTGAGGGGGGCAAGACATGTAGTCCCGTAACCATCTTACGGAAATGTTTGCCTCCGCTGACTGAGCCGTCTCGGATGGGGTAACATGGGGTGGCGCTGCCACAAAACTTCGACACTTTTGGAACATACTGTTTTTGCCCTGTGCAGAGGCGCTGCTTGTGCTCCCTCTTGTTGCAGAGCTGTCTCCACGCCTCGACGCACAGACTGCTTTGTAAATCAGTAGCAGCAGCAGTGCTCTCGGCTGGAATGGAGAACATTATGGTTTGCACCAGTGTGTCTTGGTACTTCCGCATTTTACGCTCCCGGTTCAACGGTGTGAATGAGGCTTTGTAATTTCCCGGTACGAGGGTCTGGGAGGGTGTACACCCAATAATCAGACGGGTGTGAATGTGTTCGATCGGCGGTCGTTTCTCAGCCACTGCAGCATGAAATCAACCATGTGCTGCAGACTCCCAACGGGCCAAGAAACGTTGTCCCCTGCAAGAGGCGTCATCTCCGCCTGCTGCATCACCCCACCCTTGGTCTACATACTACAGAGCATTGTCTACCTACCTCCTTGGGAGCGTTTGTCTTCCTCCTCCATTGATCCTCCCATCCTCCTCACAAAGTCCTTCAAATACATATAAATTTACAAAATTTAAAACTCAAAATTTAAAAACCCTTTTTATCATAATTCTGTAACACAGTTTTTGGAAACACAATAGCATTACAAAAGGATAGACAAAAAATGTACATTATGTGCTTTGTAAATACATTTTAAAAATTTGTATGGTTTTGAAAATATAGACAGCGGGCTCTGGAGGTTCAATTGTTGATACAGCATGGTACTTTGAAAGTCCTCCAGCCCTTTGTGAGGAACCACGTTGCGCTGCTGTCCAGAAGGTGATGGAATTTGTGACTCCTCATCCTCCACCTCTCCAAAACCTCATGCCTTAGTGCTTGCAGTGTTTTTTGAAGCAGGCAGATAAGGGGGGACAGTCAGGCTAAACTAGTGCATCATCTGCACTCGCCATCCGCGTTGACTCATCAAACGCACGCAAAACGTGGCAGATATCCTTCAATAGAGTTATTCGCCACTCATTTAAAACTGGCAGTGGCTGCCCATTCATTATGGGACCCAAATTTCTAATTACTGGTTCTTCACCAACAAAGCTCTCCACACGCAGCACCCCCCTACATCTCCTCCCTTATTTATATTTATCGCCAAACCCGACTGCTGCACTCTGCAAACGACCTTCGACTAACCTCTGCACTAATCCGTACCTCCCACTCCCAACTCCAAGACTTCACCCGCGCTGCGCCAATCCTCTGAATGCTCTACCCCAAGAAATTAGGATATCCGAAATTTTTGATGGTTTCAGGCGCTCCCTCAAAACACATTGTTCACAGTGGCCTATCACATTCACTAATCAAAGTCATTCATGTTAATTCTGTGTGTGTAGCCCTTTCACTATCTCCATGCATCCCTCACTTCCTTAAAATGGCTGGACCATCATTGTAAAAACACCATTGTAAATAAACACCTGTACTTTGTATCTCCCACACCTCATTGTAGATTGTAAGCTTTCACCAGCAGGGGCGGCTGATTTTGCTTTAATTATTGTATTTTTAACGTTGTTACTTATGACTCGGGGTTTTTTAAACGTTAAACTGTAAAGCACTGCGGAATATTATGGGGCTATATAAATAAATAATATTATTATTCTTATTATAGAGGCCCCCTCCCGTAGTGGTGAAGTTGTGAACGCCCCAAATTGCGAGTTGACTGCGCCTGATGCAGCTGATACTCCATTACTGTTGGCTGCTGCTCACACCCAAACCCCTCCAACATATGTAACGAGGAATTCCACCTGGTGGTACGTCACATATGATGCGATGTTTCATGAAGGTGAAATCTGCTTGCAGAGCTGCAAACAGCGATCTGGCCATGCTGGAAAAGTCGCAAGGACGCACTCTAGGCGGACCTGTGCAGCAGTGCATCAAGATCCGGGAAATCCCTCAAAAAACTCTGCACGACCAAGGGTTAGCACATATGACAGACATGGGATGTGAGTGAGGTTGCCAAGGCCCAGAGCTGACACCAGATTTCGGCCATTGTCACACACTACCAAGCCTGCCTGTAGATTCTCTTCCAAAAACCACACGTCGCTCTCCGCTTTATGGCATTACAGAGCTCCTGCGCTGTGTGGCTAAGATTCCCCATGGAAAATTTAAATTTCAGGATGGCCTGTTGACATTGGAACGGCTGTGCTCATATCGGCCCGAAACAGGTAAACGTTTCACGGGTCCATGTGGGGGTAGACCGTGAGGGCTCCTGCAGCGATGATTCGGAACTGGAATAGGAGGAGGAATCAATGTGTAAAGACTTGATTCCTGCAATCCTTGGAGTTGGCAGAACACGTCCCAGCGCCACCCCGCAAGATCAGTACCCGGCGCAAAACATTGACCCAATGGGCAGTGAGGGAAAGGTATTGTCCCTGGCCATGGTGTTAGAACCCTCTTGTTAGGTTTTTGTTTCAGTTTGTTTGGTCACATGACCTTTTTTCCCTATTTAGTCTGGCTCCGCCCTTCTGGCTTTGCTTGACTTCATTGTATTATCTACTGTTAAGCTGCCGGGTGTTTAGGTGCCTTAATCTGTCAGTTTTGCTTGATGTTAGGATCACAAAGTATTTATTTTTCTGTTTAATTACCATGCACAATTTATGTTAGGAGGTGTCCACCTTTCTCCCAGTCCCTAGATCTTGTAGGGATTACTCCCTCGCAACTATAGGTCTTCGTTCACACTAATGAGGACTTTAGCGGGTCTGGTCGCAGGATCAGGTTCCCCCTTACATCGTAGGGGTTCAGCTTGTTGTAATGTAGGGACAGAATTCCCCCTTTTTCCTTACTGGTTGTAGCAGATCATAACAATGGGTAAATGTCCACCCCATCGGGGGTCAGGTGGACCTTGCTACTGGGGCTTTTAGAAACGCATGTTTAATTTTCCCTCAACATGCTTTTGCAGACCAGGACGGCTTGCCCTGCTGAAATGAAAACGGGTTGGCACATTGTATTGTGGGATTGACAATGATATTCAGTTACGGAAACTGTTGTCTCCACCAGCCTGAATCACAGCATTTCAAGGGACAGGAGTTTTGCAATGCCAGCATTCAGAGCCTGTGCCGTGCATGGTTTGCGGAGTATGGCCGTCTTTTATCCATGCCGGGTGCTACCGAGGCTGTTTTGTGCCTGGGAGTGTGAGGATGACAGGGAACTTGCTGCTGTGTGTGGAATAACAGTTGTCTCTGGACAACAGTGGCCGAGGTTCTTCCATGGCGATCCTGTGAGGAAGCATAACCACTGTGTGTGAGCTCCGATGAAGAGGCTTCAACACAACCTGAAGATGTAGGTGCTGCGCTGTAGGTTGGCCTACATCCTAGGTGTCTTTGTAACTCAACTACGTGCTTTGTCCGCACATGTTTCCACATATTTGTGTATTGAGGTGACTGACACTTTTAGCTATTTTTAATTTTTTGTTTTACACAGCTTGCATTTCACATAGCAAATATCATGTGCAAGTGTGTGAAAAAAGGACCACGCAGTGCAAGTCCGGGGAGCGCACGTTTTGACTTTTGGAAGACAACTGCTCCGAACAGGTGCCAAACTGGAGGCTACGGCAACCGATCTGCAGCCTAACTCTCCTCCTGTTTGTACCGTTGGGGCAATGTCTTCCTCTATCTTCCTTCTATCACTAACCATTTCTCTAGGGCCCCTCCCAGCTTTCAACCAAAGTACTGGTTTCTCACCCACAAAGCTCTCCACAGTGCAGCACCCCCCTACATCCCTCCCTCATTTTCTATCTATCGCCCTAACCGACTGCTGCGCTCTGCAAACGACTTTCGACTAACCTCTGCACTAATACGTACCCCCCACTCCCGACTCCAAGACTATCCCTGCTCTACGCCAATCCTCTGGAATGCTGTACCCCCAAAAAATTAGGACTATCCACAATTTGCATGGTTTAGGGCGCTCCCTCAAAACACATTTGTTCAGAGGGCCTATCACATTCACTAATCAAAGTCATTCTATGTATTCTGTGTAATTGTGTGTGTGTCTCTAGCCCCATTCACTTTTCTCCATCCCTCTCCCTTAAGATGGCTGGAACATCATTGTAAATGCACCATTGTATATAAAACACCTATACTTTGTATCTCCCCCCTCTCATTGTACATTGTAAGCTGTCACGAGCAGGGGCGACTTATTTAGCTTAAATTATGTATTGTTAACGTTGTTACTTATGACTTGTGTTCTGAAAAAGGCTAAACTGTAAAGCGCTGCGGAATATGAGGCGCTATATAAATAAATATTATTATATTCCTCTGAGCTGCTCCCACCACCTTCCTGTTCCTTTATGCCATGTTGGGTCTTGGACCTCATCATCTCCACTACCCTCTTCCAACACCTGCTGTTGGGTGGTCTGGCCAGCACCATGCTCAACAGAAACTGGCACCTGGGTTTCATCACATCACAATGCTTTCTGCGGTGTGCTGACCATCGGCACTGTCTCACCCGCCTCTTCAGATTCAGAGAGACACAGCTGTTGCGCATCACTGCATACTCCCTCTCTCACATTACAGAATGCTGCTTGGCTGGGCCCCCTGTTTGCAACCCAATAGATTCTGAGAACAGAAGCAGACACTCAGCTGGCTCCTGTACAGAACCTCTGACTGCCGGGCAATTTGCCAGGCGGTGAAGAGACAGATGGTTGCCCAACAGTGCTGTGGTCCTGAGAGAGGTGAAGCAATTGAAAATCGATGCATTGGCTAATCCAAACAACAACGGCTTCAATTTGTTCTTCCCGCAGCAGGGGGGGACTCCGAAGCTCCTACAAAAGTGCGCATAAAGGAACCTCACGGGAAAACTGGTGGATGCTGTGTCACTGGGGCCGCAGCAGCCACAGAAAACCCCACGGCTCCCTCCCTGAAGAAACTCCCGACCACGTGCCTTACTCCCTGCCTTCTTCATCTTGGTAAAATTGATAAAGAAAGTCTGAAAAAGTTTATAAGGTCCCAAGTGTGGTTATTCCCCAGAGACTGCAGTGAAACACTGCACACAATTTGTTCACTACCCAATGCGTCTCATCAGGAAGTCAGTCTGTGCGTCAAAACAAAGGCACAAGCCCTACATCCATGTACCCTGTTTATAAAGCTATATAAAAAAAAATTATGTAGAGTGACGCACACTTTATTGAGGTACCCGTATTACATCGCCAATTCACCCTCTGTGGCTATCATCTCATCTATATATACCTTTTCTATCTGTTGTCATGCTTCCAAGTCGACAGTCCCGCAAAATAGCAATTTTCACTAATGCAAATATGCACTTTTTAAAGGTTTTTTTTTGTTAATAAAAATGATTATTGCCACATATTAGAGTATTACATGATGGAAATTGTATAATTTTGTATAAAATATTTAGTGACATTATTCAGCAAATGGAACATTTTAGTAATATCACAGATAACTGTAATGCTGATGATGTTTTGAAGTCAGACATTCATTGTCTATACAATAAAAAAGGTGTACATACTTTTTACTTATCCATCATTAATGGATTCAGATATTTACTTGTATGTTTTATGTACAACCGTATAGCAGATTCCTTAACTATTTTATTTTGTGGTTGCATTGCTGTTCAACATGTTAATGTATGTGTTTATGTTTTCAATTCTTATTTATCTAGAATGGGTTTAAATGAAACAATCTTATGGTAGTAAAGGTACTTTCTCTTGTTTTTTTGGGCTTTAAAATTGACGGTCGGAAATCTTTCTAGTTTTCATCTTTGACCCTGGGGCCAACACCCCCAGTTTTTTCCGGAAGTGCTTTAGCAAAAGTAAAACCTTGCTTTGGGACTGGGCCCCTTAAGCAGCTGGGCCTCGGTTGTGCCCTTTCTCTTTTCCTCTCTGCCCCCGGGTTCCAGTACCGTCACCCCGGTTTTTCCGCATGCCTTTGGGCCCAGGGGCCCCACTCGGTTCCGATTCACAACGTTTTCTGGGCCTTGGTAGTGCTTTGGAGCACAGGTACCTCCTGCTTAGTAACCGTGCCCAGTAACGTCACGGCCTCGGTTGTGCCTTGGCTCTTTTTCCTTTTGCTGCCCCTCCGGGTTCCAGTACCGTCAGCTTTCTCTCGCAGTGCCTTTGGCTATGCCTCCATCTGGTATCCCGAGTTCCAGCAACCCTTTGCTGGTCCTGGTAGTGCTTTGGAGCACAGGGAAACCTCCTGCTTAGTAACCGTGTCCCGTAACGTCAGCTGTCCTCGGTTGTGCCATTGGCTCTTTTTCCTTCCTTTGCCCCTCCGGGTTCCAGTACCGTCACTGGTTTCTCCCAGTGCCTTTGGCCTAGTGCCTCCATCTCGGTATCCGAGTTCCAGCAACGTCTGCTGGTCCTTGGGAGTGCTTTGGAGCACAGGTACCTCCTGCAGTAACCGGTGTCCCAGTAACATCAGCTGGTACAAGATTGTGCTACAAATACAAGATACGGAACAAGAGACACAAGAACAAAAAGCAGAAGATCTAAAGCAAAGAACATGAAGTATAAGACCAAATGAAGAGCAAAATATATGCTCTAAATTCTAAGCAGAAGAAGACTAAGCAGTGTATGGGGGTGAGCCGTTCCTCCTCGTGGTGCCCCTGGAAAATGCCTGCTGCTGCAGGCCCAAACTGAACACGGACAAATACTGTTGTAATTTAAATCTTTTTTTTGACAGCAAGAACGGGAAAGGGTGAAAAATTCATACTTTGACAGATTACAAGTACAGGATTCTCTGTCACAAATAAGAATATGATGAAGAAGATGAAGAGAATATGAATAAGAATAATAGTTTAATAAGAAGAATATGAGTAATGTTAACAAAGATGAATAGCAAGAAGTTTAAGAAGAAGATAAAAAGGGGAAGATGAAGAATAATTTGATGAAAAAGATGATGCTGCAGAAGATTATGAAGGAAAAGTGGTGTGAAAAGTTAAAAAGGGAAGTGAAGAGCATGGAAGTTGTGTAATATACATATTTGCCAAAATATAAAAAACGTTAACATTGTCAATTTTTTCTTCGTCAATCCGAACAATCTTTAAAAAAAAAAAAATTTATGCTTTTCCCTTTGATTGGGTTAAACATCTATGCCTTTAATGTCTCCTCAACCTTCCCCAATACATTCTACATTACTCTTTCTTGTTTTCCTTCATGTACAATTAACCAACAAGGCAAGAATGGTTTTTTTTTAATTTCGATATTTTGTTCCCATAGACTTACATGACTTCCGTATCGGTAACCCGGGGATCGCCGATATTTTAGTGATATCGGGGATACCATTCCGATTCCCATACTTTAGGATAATCGAAAGTATCGCTCAACCCCTAATCCAAATTCCTTAGAAAATTTATGGGGAAAAATTAAATCCTCCATAAATCAAATTTGTAGGAAAGACCGGTTTTTAAAGGTACAAGACCCCCCCAAAAAAAGTTTTCCCCAAAAAAAAACCCCCTCCAACTAAAAAAAAATCTTAGGGGAAAACTTTGAATTAAAAAAAGGGGGACCCCCAGGGGGGGGAAGGGTTGAAAAAATTTTTAAAAAAAAAAAAAAAGGGCAATCCCCAAAAA
>JARQOD010014085.1:0-11885 GCA_033576555.1 Oophaga sylvatica
TAGAACCTTATGGTTCCCATAGTCATGCAGGTCTCAGAGATCTCTTTCTTCTTCAAAAAGAAATGGGTGCCCCTGCGGGAGTGAAGGGGGGGTTTTGAAGCCCTTTTCAAATTTTTTTCGTCTATAAAATCCTTCAAACTTTTAGTTGGGCCCCGCTAGGGGGTAGACTTACCAAAAAGGTATTGGGCCCAGCAAAAATTAAATTTGGACAATCATAGGGAGGTGGGGGAAGCTATCACGTTCTTCTTGTCAATAAATCCAATGCCGGGTTTTAACAGGGGGTAGTTCAGGGATGACGGTTCCTTTAGGAAAAAAGGCAAGCGAAACTCCTTGACTATCTGTTTCTCCGGAAAGTTAATTCCTTGGTCTCCCATTAATCGTAGGTTTTGCCCCTGCCCCAGGGTACCCTAAATAATGGGAAAGTGGGGAGAAGAGAAAGCAAAAAAGACTTTTCTCCTGATGACTTTACCCATAAGGACCCTCAAAGCCGTTTCTTGATCCACTGGCCCAAAGTCAGTGAGACCCACCCACATCTCCATCTGTACTGGAGAGCCTTTTTCACTGACGTATCCCTGTTTCGAGCAAAGGAGATACCCAAAAAAATTTCCACTTGCTCCGATCGTCATACAAGCTAACACCCAACTGAGTAAACCCCAGAGTTTGAGGAAAAGGAAGCAATGAAATTTTTTCTTTACAACTCGGGGGGGACACCGCGGGGAACTTAAAAAATTGCATTTTATCCCGTCATCGTCCCAGAAAACGGGTTTTAAGTCCGGAAATCAAATCTCTTGACAGATCTCTCTGGACCCTGAGGCTCGGACATGACGAGCTCCTCTGCAACCCCCACAGTGAATGATTTCTGCGTATCTTTCGATAACCTGGGGCGTTATAATGAAGTGCCCTGTTACCACAGTAGAAACATAGATTTTCCTTTAACGATTTCTTTGCGTGCATCCAAAACCCCTCTTTGTAAAGGTCCACCCGCATGGGTTCAGGTTTTGGTTCCCTTGTGATCCTACCAAAGGTTCCCTTTGCTAAGGGAGTAGTAAAAGGTTTTGCGATTATTTTCGAACCATCCTCTTTTCTGGTTCATCAACGACATCAATACGGGTACAATAGTTAATAAAATCACTAACGCAGTGGGGGGGCGGCAGAGCAAGTTCATCCTTAACAGTGGAACAACCCTTTTCCCAAAAATTTTTCTTAGCGGAAGTGCCAAGTGGGGTCAAAGCCCCCTCTCCCGAAATCCGGGGTATTCGGCTACTGAACGTTACCCTTTGGGGCCCAAAGTTAACTGGCTGCTTTAGCTGTTGCACCTCGATTGGGGGATCAAAAACCCGCCCCCCTGGCGAAAAAAAAAGCATCAAGGGGATTCAAACAATCATCCTCAGTCTCAATCAGAGGTTTTTCCCACATCAAACCTTTTTGGTAAGCAAAATGATTATAGAAGCACTTTTATGTTCAGTGGGAAAATTTTGAAGCATGTGGAAAAAAAATTTATTTATTTAAAAAATCCCCGAATTCCACGTTTTACCCCAAAAAAAAAAAAAAGGGGTAAATTTGGGGGGTCCCAGAACTCGGGGTTATGCAGGGCCTGGCTCGTTCCTCAAGCCTCAATCCTGGCTCGAATTCTGGTATCTGTCCCAAAAACTTGCAATTAGATTATGAGGTCCTGTAGGCTTGCAAAACGGTTTTTAAAATCTGTACATTGAAAGGATTGTATCAGTCACTCCGCAAAGTTCCTTTATGCGGGCCTCCACTTCCAGATCTTTTAAAGGCAAAGTGCGGAAGGGGGGAAAGGGGAAAAGGGAAAAAAAAAAAAAAAAAACAATAGTGTTTACCTGGGTAACACCCCAGAGAAAAATTTTAAGGAATGCGCTCACCGGGAATGGTGTGAAAAGTCACAACCACTGTTCACAAAGGGATTAAAAGGACATTTTATCCACAGTCACAGCAGACACCTTTCCAGACCCAGCAGCCAAACATTGGCTCCCGAACTTGTCATTAAGTGTACAGTTTTTTATAGGGTCTTTTGCTTGGGTGCAGGAAACACAGGGGACAAGTTTTAAATGAAAAGACTTGTATACTTCATACAAGCATGCAGAAAAGTTCCACATTTTTAGAACACGCGGACAAGCAGGGCCCGGGAACTTCAAGCTCTACAAAACTCTCCAAAGCGGTTTAGGGTCTCTTTTCTGTACCGTAATTCCCCTGCAAACTGGATTCACCAACAGCAGGGTTTTCCCGAGTCCCAAAAGTGCCAAAGGTTTCCCCTTTGGGGGAAATGGAGTACAAGTCCCAAGGGTTCCAGGGTCAGGTCACAAGACTGAGGCTTGATTCAGAAGCACTGATTTTTCATGAGGCTGCTTAAGAAGAAGGGGGAAGAATCAGGGGGGGAACAAAAACTGGAAACCCAATTAATGGGGAAAGAGCTGCAGAAAGACAAAAAGCAAAAGGGCCAAGGGAAAACTGAGTTTAAAGGGGAACATGTAACAGAGACAAAGAACCAAACCCTGTATCCAATCCTCCCCCATCTCCAACCTGCCCCCAGTGTCTCCAATCCTCCCCCCCTGCCCCAACTTGCCCTCTGTATCCAACCCGGGCCCGTCTCCATCATGCCCCCGTGTTCCCCAAATCCTGCCCCCTGACCCAATCCTCCCCCCTTCCCCAAATCCTCCCCCCTGTCCCCAAATCCTGCCCCCCCTTTCCCCAACCTGCCCCCTGTCCCCAAACCCATGCCCTCTTTTCCCAAATCATCCCTTCTGTTTCCAATCCTGCCCCCTGTCTCCAAATCCGCCCCTTCCATCCTCCCCCCGGTGCCTCCAATCCTCCCCCGTCTCCATCCTGCCCCGTCTCCATCCTGCCCCAGTGCCCCCAACCCTACCCCGTCTCACGCCCAGTCCCCATCCTGCCCCATCTCCACCCTCCCGTCTCCATCCTCCCCCCAGTGCCTCCAATTCCCGTCCCCATCCCCCCCCATGCCTCCAACCCTCCCCTCATGCCCCAATCCGCTCCGTCCCCATCCTCCCGTGTCCCTAAATTTCTGCCCCGCCCCATCCTGCCCCCAGTCCCTTTAAATCCTGCCCGTCTCCTCCTGCCCCGTGTCCTCCAATCCGCCCCGCTCCTCCTCCCCCCAATCCCTCAATCCTGCCCGTCCACCCTCCCCCCGTCCCTTTAAACCCCTCCCCCGTCTCCATCCTCCCCCCAGTGCCCCCCAATCCGCCCCGTCTCCATCCTCCCCCGCTCATTCCGGCCCCCCCTTGCAATCTAATTTTAAAAAACCCTTTTTTTACCTTTGCCCCTCCAACCCATTTTCCCAGCCTAACCCCCACTCCCCACTGCAAAGGGTTCAACCGGGCCGTCCCATCCTGCCAGCCTCCATTCTGCACGTTAATTTTCCGTGCGGGGCGAGGTTCTTACTTATCGGCAAAAACCCCGCCGCTGGGACGGGGGAGTGGGCCCGAGGGAGAGGGGCCGGGCCCCGGGGTGGGCCCCCCTGCTGATCGGGCCCAATCCATCAGGGCTGTAATGCCCTGATGGCCCCCCTGGTTTGATTTTTTAAGGGGAGTTTTCTCTTTTTTAAATGAAAAAATTGCACATGCTTGAAAAGAAAATAACTTTGCAATTTACTTCTTATAACCCATTTTTGTTGCTTAGGTTTTCGGCTATTTCTGCTGTATACAAAAGTGGTCATTTTCCTAGTAATAAAATGTAGCATTTACAAGCTTTTTGCTTGGAGCTTGTAAGCACGAATTTGGGAACCCGGGCATCTTGGCCTAGGGGCCTCTTTCCCCCGGGAAAGGGTCAATCAATAGCTTTCATTTTTAGGTGCCTGCGATGACCGGACATCTTGGGGCCCTAGGTCTGACTCTTTCCCCCCAATTTGTCAATCAATAGCATTATTCATTGTATATGGGTGGTTTTTCCCCAATTTGGCCATAGGTCTGCCCTTTCCCCGGGGAAAGTGTCAAACAAAATGATTCTTATATGGGGCCCGGTGACCGCTCTTGGGAAGGGCTGATTTTGGGAAGTGTCAATCAATAGAAGTATTCATTGTATATGGTGCCTGCGATGACCGGACATCTTGGGCCATAGGTCTGCTCTTCCCGGTAATGTGTCAATCAATAGCATGTATTCATGTTTATGGTGCCTGCGATGACCGGACATCTTTGGGGCCCTAGGTCTGCTCTCCCCGGGTAATGTGTCAATCAATAGCATGTAATTCATTGTATATGGTGCCTGCGATGACCGACATCTTGGGCCATAGGTCTGCCCCCTTCCGGGTAATGTGTCAATCAAAACAGTATTTATTTTATATGGTGCTGCGATGACCGGGCATCTTGGGCCCTAGGTCGCCCCTTCCCCCCGGGATTTTTTTTAAAAAAAAAAAAAAAAAAAAAAAAAAAAAAAAAAAAAAAAAAAAAAAAAAAAAAAAAAAAAAAAAAAAAAAAAAAAAAAAAAAAACTTGGGCCAAGGTCGATCTTCCCCGGAATTGTCAATCAATACATGTATTCATTGATATGTGCCGCATGACCGGACATCTTGGGGCCCTAGGTCTTCTTTTCCCCGGAAAATGGTCAACATAGCATGTATTCTTATATGGTGCCTGCGTGACCGGACATCTTGGCCCAAGGTCGCTCTTCCCCCGGAAGTGTCAATCAATACAGTATTCATTGTATATGGGGCCTGCATGACCGGGAAAATCTTGGGGCCCTAGTCTGCCCCTTCCCCGGGGTGTTCAATCAATAGCATGTATTCATTGGATATTTGGGGTGCGATACCGACATCTTGGGGCCCTAGGTCTGCCCCTTTTCCCCCGGAAATGGTCAATCAAAAGCATGTATTCATTTTTATGGTGCCTGCGATACCGGACACTTGGGCCATGGGGCTGCCCCTTCCCCCCAATTGTCAATCAATAGCATGTATTCATTGTATATGGGCCGCGATGACCCACTCTTGGGCCAAGGTCTGCCCCCTTCCCCGGGAATTGTCTCAATAGCATGATTCATTGAAATGGTGCCTGCGATGACCGACACTTGGGCCATAGGGTCCCGCCTCTTTCCCCGGACAATTGTCAATCAATAGCATTTATTCATTTATATGGTGCCTCGATACCGGAATCTTTGGCCAAGTCTGCCTCTTCCCCGGGGGAAAGTGTCAACAATAGCATGTATTATTGTATATGGGGCCTCGTGACCGGACATCTTGGGCCCTAGTCTGCCTCTTCCCCCCCGGGGAAGTGTCAATCAAAGCATGTATTCATTGTATATGTCCTCGATCCGGGGCATCTTGGCCATAGGTCCCGCCCCTTCCCCGAATGTGTCAATCAATGCATGTATTTATTTTATTGGGCCTGCGATGACCGGGGCATCTTGGCCTAGGTCTCCTCTTCCCCCGGGGAAAGTTCAACAATAGCATGTATTCATTGTAATGGTGCCTGCATGACCCGGACATCTTGGGCCATAGGGCTGCCTCTTCCCGGCATGTGGGCAATAATAGCAGTATTCATTGTATATGGTGCCCCGCGATGACGGGGCACTTGGGGGCCCTAGTCTGCCCCCTTCCCCGGGGAATGTGTCAATCAATACATGATTATTGTATATGGTGCCTGCATGACGCATCTTGGGGCCCTGGGCTGCCCTTCCCCCGGAATGTGTCAATCAATAGCATTTCTTGTATATTGTGCCTGCGATGACGACATCTTGGGCCATAGGTCTGCCTCTTCCCCGGCAATGTGTCAATCAATAGCCCTGTATTCATTGTATATGGTTCCTGCGATGACTGGGCATTCCTTTGGGGCCCTAAAGGGCTGGGGCCCCTTCCCCCCGGGGGAAAGTGTTTAATAGCATTATTATTGTATATTTGGGCCTGCTGACCGGCATCTTGGGCCTAGGTCGCCTCTTCCCGGGAAAAGGTCAATCAATGCAAGTATTCATTGTAATGGTGCCTTCGAAAACCGGGCACTTGGGGCCAAAAGGTCTGCCTCTTCCCCCCCCAATGTGTCAATAAGCATGTTTATTGTATATGGTGCCTGCGATTACGGAAAAATCTTGGGCCATAGGTTTTGCCCTTCCCCGGAATGTTTTCCAAACAATAGATGTATTCATTGTAAATGGTGCCTGCGAACCCGGAAAACTTGGGCCATAGGTTTTGCCCCTTCCCCGGGGAAAAGGTCAATCAATTTGCATGTATTTTTTTGGATATGGGGCCTGCGATGCCCGGGAATCTTGGGCCCCTAGGGCTGCCTCTTTCCCCCCCAATTGGGCAATCAATAGCATGTTTTTTTGTTATGGGGCCTGCGATGCCGGGAAACTTGGGCCCAAATTTTGCCCTCCCCCGGGGAATGTGTCAATTTAAATTGCATGTATTCTTTTTATATGGTGGGGTGCGATGACCGGGCAAACTTGGCCCCCGGTCTGCCCCTTTCCCCCGGCAATTTTGTCCCTTTAATAAAATGTATTCATTGTATAAGGTGCCTGCGATGACCGGGCATCTTGGCCATAGGTCTGCCTCTCCCCCGGAAATGTGTCAATCAATAGCATGTATCATTGTATAAAGTTTCCTGCGATGAACCGACATCTTGGCCATAGGTCTGCCTCTTCCCCGGGACAATGTGTCAATCAATAGCATGTATTCATTGTATATGGTGCCTGCGATGACCGGACATCTGGGCCATAGGTCTGCCTCTTCCCCGGGCAATGTGTCAATCAATAGCATGTATTCATTGTATATGGTGCCTGCGATGACCGGACATCTTGGGCCATAGGTCGCCTCTTTCCCCGGGAATGTGTCAATCAATAGCATTATTCATTGTATTGGTGCCTGCGATGACCGGACATCTTGGGGCCCAAAAGGGCTGCCTCTTCCCCGGAATGTGCAATCAATAGCATGTATTCATTGTATATGGTGCCTGCGATGACCGACATCTTGGCCATAGGTTTTGCCCCTTCCCCGGACAATGTGTCCCAATCAATAGCATGTATTCATTGTATATGGTGCCTGCGATGACCGACATCTTGGGCCATAGGTCTGCCTCTTCCCCGGACAATGTGTCAATCAATAGCATGTATTAATTTTTAAAAGTTCCCCCGCGTGACCGGACATTGGCCATAGGTCGGCTCTTTCCCCGGGGGAATGTGTCAACAATACCATATTCATTGATATGGGGCCTGCATGACCGACACTTGGGCCCAAAAGGGCCTCTTTCCCCGGGGAATTGTCAATCAATAGCTGTTTCATTGTGATGGTCCGCATGACCGACATTTGGCCATAGGGCTGCCCCTTTCCCCCCGGGAATGTGTAATCAAAGCATGTTTCATTTATAGGGCCTGCGATACCGGGGCATCTTGGCCCTAGGTCTGGCCTTTTCCCCCAAAAAGTGTCAATCAATAGCATGTATTTATTTATATGGTGCCGCGATACCGGACATCTGGGCCATAGGCGCCCCTTCCCCCCGGTAATGTGTAATCAATAGCAGATTCATTGTAATGGGCCTGCAGACCGGGCATCTTGGCCAAGGTCTCTCTTCCCCGGCAAAGTGCAATCAATAGATGTATTCATTGTATATGGGGCCTGCGATGACCGGGCTCTGGGCCCTTGGTCTGCCCTTCCCCGGGGAAAGTGTCAATCAATAGCATGTATTCATTTTTATTGGTGCCTGCGATGACCGACATCGGCCCAAGTCTGCCCCCTTTCCCGGGAATGTGCTCAAAACAGATTTTGAAGGTGCCTCTCCGGCATTTTGGGCCATATGCCTTCCCCAATGGTCTTTATTACGACATTTGTTTTGGGGCCCGCATCCGACAATTTTGGGCCATTTGTCTTGGGGGAAAGGTCTAAAAGCGATTTTTGATAGGTGCCTCTCCCCGGGCATTTTTCCCTAGGTTCCTTTTTGGTTGTGTTAAAAAAAAGACTTGTAAAAGGTGCCTCTCGGAATTTTCCATATTGTTTCCCGAAAGTGCTCAAAACGTATTTTTGGGAAAAGGGGCCGCTCCGGCATTTCCTAAAGGGGTTTTCCCCGGGGGAATGGAATCAATGCGTACATTGAAAGGGGCCCACTCCGGGGATTTCCATATCTGTTTCCCCCCCTTATGGCCAAACCGATTTTGAAAGGGGCCTCTCCCGGGCAATTGGGGAATCTGCTTTCCCGGGAAAAGTTCTCAAAAGCGTTTTCTTGATAGGTCCCGCCCTCCCCGGGAAATTTCCATAGGCCCTTTTCCCGGGGAAATTTCCAACAAAACATTATCTTGAAGGTGCCTTCTGCAATTGGTTTTACTTTTCCCGGGATTGTTCAAAAGCGATTCTTGGGTTTTGGGGCCGCTCCCCCAATTTGGGCCCCTTTGCCTTTTCCCGGGAAAGGGGCTCAAAACATTAATTTTTTGATAGGTTCCTCCCCGGCATTTCCAAGGTTTTCTTTGGGAAAGTGCTCAAAGCGCCTTTTTAAAGGGCCTTTTTTCCCCAATTTCCTGGCCCTTTTCCCCGGGGAAAGGGGCTCATGAAATCTTGATAGGGCCCTGAGGAATTTGGGCAAAATTGCTTTCCCGATGTGCCCCTAAAACTTTTTTCATTTTTTGGTCCGCATTGAAAAACTTTTCCTGTTTCTTCCCGCAAAGGAATCATGCTATCTTTTTTCCCATGGCCAAAAATTTTTGATAGGGCCTCTTCCCCCCCAATGGCAAAAAGCTTTTTTGATGTGTCATAAAACATTTCCCTTGGTTGGCCTCTTCCCCCCCAATTGTCCAAAAATGCTTTTCAGAAAATTTGGGGCCTCATGCGGAACCCTTTGGCTGGTCGCCTTTCCCCCGGGGGAAATTTCTCAAGCAAAAACAGTATAGGGGTTTGGTGCCGGAATCGGCAAATTTTTTCCCCCTCTTTTCCCCGGGCAATGGTCAACAATAGCATTATTCATTGTTTAGGGGCCTGCGATGACCGGGCATCTTTTGGGCCCTAGGTCTCCTTTTTCCCCGGCAATGTGTCAAACAATGCATTTTCATTTATATGGGCCCGCGGAAGGGCACTTGGCCAAAGGTTGCCTTTTTCCGGCAATGTGTCAATCAAAAGCATGTATTCTTGATATGGTGCCTGCGATGACCCCATCTTGGGGCCCGGTCTGCTCTTTCCCCGGGGCAAGTGTCAATCAATCATGTTTCATTTTTAGGGCCTGCGATGACCGGCATCTGGGCCTAGGCTGCCTTTTTCCCCGGACAAAGTGCAATCAATTGCTGTATATTGTATATGGTGCTGCATGAACCCCGGGAAACTTCCGGTGTCTCCCCGCAAGTTCAACTGCTGGGTTTTTTGAATTTTGGGCCTGCGCCCCTGGGCAAGGTCCCCTTTCCCGGGAAGTTAATTTTCTGATTCGTTTTGGGCCTGCAGCCCTCGGGCAAAATCTCCTTTTCCCCGAAAAAGGTCAATGAAAAATTTTTGGGGGGGGGGGGGGCAACATTAAATTTTATTGATTGGGGCCCCGTGACCGGACCCTCTTGGCCATAGGGCTGCCTCTTCCCCGGGCAATGTGTCAATCAATAGCATGTATTCATTGTATATGGTGCCTGCGATGACCGACATCTGGGCCATAGGGCCCGCCTCTTTTCCCCCGGGCAATGGGGTTTAATCAATAGCATGTATTCATTGTATAATGGTGCCTGCGATGACCGGACATCTTGGGCCATAAAGGGCTGACTCTTCCCGGGCAATGGTCAATCAATAGCATGTATTCATTGTATTAGGGGCCTGCGATGACCGGACATCTTGGGGGCCCTAAAGGGCTGCTCTTCCCCGGCAAGTGTCAATCAAAGCATGTATTCATTGTATATGGTGCCTGCGATGACCGGACATCTTGGTCCATAGGTCTGCCTCTTCCCCGCAATGTGGGCAATCAATACATGTATTCATTGATATGGTGCCTGCGATGACCGACATCTTGGGCCATAGGTCTGCCCCCCCTCCCCGGGTAAAAGTGTCAAAACAATAGCATGTATTCATTTGTATATGGTGCCTGCGATGACCGGACATCTTGGGCCATAGGTCTGCCTCTTCCCCGGGGCAATGTGCAATCAATAGCATGTATTCATGTATATGGGGCCTGCATGACCGGACATCTTGGGCCATAGGTTTTGGCCTCTTCCCCCGGGAATGTGTCAATCAATAGCATGTATTCATTGTATATGGTGCCTGCGATGACCGGACATCTTGGGGCCCTAGGTCTGCCTCTTCCCCCGGGAATGTGTCAATCAATAGCAATGTATTTATTGTATATGGTTCCTTTCGATGACCGGACATCTTGGGCCATAGGTCTGCTCTTCCCGGAAATGTGTCAATCAATAGCAAAGTATTCATGTATATGGTGCCTGCGATGACCGGACATCTTGGGCCATAGGTCTGCCTCTTCCCCGGGCAATGTGTCAATCAATAGCATGTATTCATTGTATATGGTGCCTGCGATGACCGGACATCTTTTGGGCCATAGGTCTCCTCTTCCCCGGCAATTTTGTCAATCAATAGCATGTATTCATTGTATATGGTGCCTGCGATGACCGGGCATCTTGGGCCATAGGTCTGCCTCTTCCCCGGAATGTGTCAATCAATAGATTATTCATTTTTATGGGCCTGCGTGGGGACATCTTGGGGAAGGCTACTCTTTCCCGGAAATGTTCAACAATAGCATGTATTTATTTATTGGGGCCTGCGATGACGGACATCTGGGCCTAGGCTGCCCTTCCCCGGGAATGGCAATCAATAGCATTACTTGTAATGGGGCCTCGTGACCACATCTTTGGGGGTGGGCTTTCTTCCCCCCCACAAAAGGTCAATCAAAAGCATGATTATTGTATATGGTGCCCGCATGACGGACTCTTGGGCCATGGGCTATCTTCCCCCCCAATGTGTCAATCAAAGCGTATTTATGATATGGTCCCGCGATACCCCGGAAATTGGGGATGGGGCCTCTTCCCCCGGGCAATGTGTCTCAATAATGTATTCATTGTTATGGTGCCTGCGATGCCGGGCAATTTTGGGCCCTAGGGCTGCCCCTTCCCCGGAAATGGCAATCAATAGCATGATTTATTGTATTGGTGCCCGCGTGACCCGGGCATCTTGGGCCTAGGCTTTTTTCCCGGGCAAAAGTGCATCAAAAGCATGATTAAATTGAAAAGGTGCCTGCGATGACGGGGAAATTTTGGGGGTATTCCCCTTCCCCCGGGGAATGTTCACAAAAGCAGTTTTATTGTATATGGTGCCTGCGATGACCGGACTTTGGGCCTGGTCTCCCCTTCCCCCCCAAAGTGTCAACAATAGATGATTCTTTTTTAGGGGCCCCGATTTCGCTTTGGGCCATGGCTCCTCTTCCCCCCAATGTGTCAATCAATAGCATGTATTCTTGTATATTGGCCTGCGATACCGGACTCTTGGGCCAAGTCTCCCCTTCCCCGGCAAGTGCAAACAAAATGTATTCATTGTATATGGGGCCCGCGAGAGGACATCTTGGGCCATAGGTCTCCTCTTCCCCGGGGAAAGGTCAATCAAAAGCATGTATTCATTGTTAGGTGCCCCGCGTTACCCCATTTTTGGGGATGGGCCCCCTTCCCCCGGGGGAAAGTGTCAAAATAGCAGTTTCATTGTATATGGTGCTCGTGACCCGGCTCTTGGGGGTAGGGCCCGCCCCTTCCCCGGGAATGTGTCAAACAAAAGCTGTATTATTTAATGGTGCCTGCGTGACGGCACTTGGGCCCAAAGGGCTCCCTTCCCCGGGCAATGGTCAATCAAACATTAAATTTATGTTATGGTGCCCCGATGCGGGCTCTTTGGGCCCTAGGCACCCTTCCCCGGCAAAGTGTCAAACTGCATGTATTCATTGTATAGGGCCCCGCGATTTCGGGCTCGTGGGC
>JARQOD010014086.1:0-11875 GCA_033576555.1 Oophaga sylvatica
AAAACCGCAGGGAAAAACCGCAGCAAATCAGCGCTAAATTCGAAGGTCATTTTACCTGCGGATTTAAGAAAAATCCGCAAGTGAATCCGCAACGTGTGCACGGGGCCTCAGGTTAGGGTTAGGCTGGGTTCATATTGCATTATGGCAGTCCGTTAGATGGACTGCGTTTCACCGCGGTATAACGCGGTGTAACACAGTCCGTTAACGCTGCCATTCACCCCATTTGTGTGCGCATCGTAAAGCGGCATGCGTTCGCGAAGTACCGTCATTAAGTGACGGAGCCTCGGACACGGGCTGCAGCGTCTGGGCTCCGTCACCGCTAGCACAGATGAATCATCTGCTGATTCATCTGCGCTAGCGGTATAGCATAACGCAATCGCGTTATGCTATACCGTTACCAGCCGGTCAACGCTACGTGTTGAAGGGGCTGGTAAAACGCAATATGAACCCAGCCTTAGGGTTAGAACTAGGGTTAGGGTTAGCATTAGGGTTAGGGTTGGAATTTGGGTTAGGGTTGGAATTAGGGTTAGGCTTGTGGTTAGGTTTATGGTTAGAGTTGGGATTAGTGTTAGGGTGTGTTGGGGTTAGGGTTATGGTTAGGGTTTGTATTAGGGTTAGGTGTGTGTAGGGGTTTGGGTTGTGTTGGGGTTAGGGTTGGAGTTAGAATTGAGGGGTTTCCACTATTTAGGCACATCAGGGGGTCTCCATACATGACATGGCGCCACATTGATTCCTGCAAATTTTGCGTTCAAAAAGTCAAACAGTGCTCCCTTTATTCCAAGCCCCGACGTATGCCCATACAGTGGTTTATCCCCACATATGGGGTATCAGTGTACTCGGGAAAAATTGAACAACAACTTTGGGGGTTCTAATTTCTCCTGTTAACATTGGGAAAAAAAATTGGGGACTAAAAAATTATTTTTGTGGAAAAAAAATGATTTTATATTTTCATGGCTCTGCGTTATAAACTTCTGTGAAGGACTTGGAGATTCAAAGTGCTTACCACACATCTATAGGAGTTCCTTGGGGATCTAGTTTCCAAAATGGGGTCACTTGTGGGGAGTTTCTACTGTTTAGGCACATCAGGGACTCTGCAAACGTAACATGACCCCGAAGACCATTCCATCAAGTGGGCATTTCAAAACGTCACTACTTCCCATCCGAGCCCCGACGTGTGCCCATACAGTAGTTTTCTCCCACATATGGGATATCAGCATACTCAGGACAAATTGGACAACAACTTTTGGGGTCTAATTTCTCATGTTACCCTTGGGAAAATAAAAAAATTGGGGACTAAAAGATCCTGATTGTGGAAAAAATATGATTTTTTTATTTTCATGCCCGGGCGTTATAAACTTCTGTGTAGCCCTTGGGGGTTCAAAGTGCTCACCACACATCTAGATAAGTTCTTTGCAGGGTCTAGTTTCCAAAATGGGGTCACTTGTGGGGAGTTTCTACTGTTTAGGCACATCAGGAGCTCTGCAAACGTAACAAAATGCCCGCAGACCATTCCATCAAGTCGGCATTTCAAAGCGTCACTACATCCCTTCCGAGCCCTGACGTGTGCCCAAACAGTGGTTCCCCCCCACATATGGGGTACTAGCATACTCAGGACAAACTGGACAACTTTTGGGGTCCAATTTCTCCTGTAACCATTGTGAAAATAAAAAAATAGTGGGCTAAAAAATCATTTTTTGAGAAAAAAAAAGATTTTTTATTTTCACGGCTCTGCGTTATAAACTTCTGTGAAGCACCTTGGGGTTCAAAGTGCTCACTATGCATCTAGATAAGTTCCTTAGGGGGTCTAGTTTCCAAAATGGGGTCACTTGTGGGAGAGCTCCAATGTTTAGGCACACAGGGACTCTCCAAATGCGACATGGCAATCGCTAAATATTCCAGCATATTTTCCATTCAAAAAGTCAAATGGCGCTCCTTCCTTTCTGAGCCCTGCAGTGCGCCCAAACAGTGGTTTATGACCATATATGATGTATCTTTGTACTCAGGAGAAATTGCCCAACAAATTTTAGGATAAAATTTATACTGTTGCCCATGTGAAAATGTAAAAACTGAGGCTAAAAGAAAATTTTTGTAAAAAAAGTACTTTCTTTTTTTACAAATCAATTTGTGAAGCACCTGGGGGTTCAAAGTGCTCACTATGCATTTAGATAAGTTCCTTAGGGGGTCTAGTTTCTAAAGTGGGGTCACTTGGGGGAGCTCCAATGTTTAGGCACACAGGAACTCTCCAAATGCGACATGGCAACCGCTAAATATTCCAGCATATTTTCCATTCAAAAAGTCAAATGGCGCTCCTTCCCTTCTGAGCCCTGCCGTGCGCCCAAACAGTGGTTTATGACCACATATGAGGTATCTGTGTACTCAGGAGAAATTGCCGAACAAATTTTAGGATCCATTTTATCCTGTTGCCCATGTAAAAATGAAAAAATTGATGCTAAAAAAAATTTTTGTTGGAAAAATTAAAATGTCCATTTTTTCCTTCCACGTTGCTTTAGTTCCTGTGAAGCACCTGAAGGGTTAATAATCTTCTTGAATGTAGTTTTGAGTAGCTTGAGGGGTGCAGTTTTTATAAAGGTATCACTTTTGGGTATTTTCTGCCATATAGACCCCTCAAAGTGACTTCAAATGTGAGGTGGTCCCTAAAAAAAATGGTTTTGTAAATTTTGCTGTAAAATGAGAAATCGCTGGTCAACTTTTAACCCTTCTAACTTCCTAACAAAAAAAATGTTCCCAAAATTGAGCTGATGTAAAGTAGACATGTGGGAAATGACGAAGCCCTAGGCAGTGAAACGCGCGTCGAGGCTCCAGTGCGTCCTCCCAGCCCTCTGGTCTAAGGCATCATCATGTCTCAAGGTATTTTACCTGGATATTAAATTCATGTGTGTGCCCATATGATGGACTTATAGCTTTCAGGCAGGTATATCTATTCTATAGACAAATGGCCACTTTAATGTATGCATACCTGTACCTTAGTGTATATGCACTTTCATAGGATCTAGATACGGGTCATATTTTCCTATATGAATTTTTCAATACTATCTTGCATCAATTGGCCACTGACTTTTTAACACCTGATCTACTATTTCTATTATTGACCAAGCTGGGAGACGTTTTGTTTCTCCATGTGCTGATTGTTCCAGCTTCCAGCACATCATTTCTTCAGCTGTTTTTTCTCCTATTTGCACTTTGTTCATTGTATTTAATTTTGCTGTAATTATGAATAAAATTTTGTAATTTTGTATGATATCCCTCTTTTGTTCTTGCTTTTGATCTTGACGCTTTACCTATTATGCTATATTAAGGATCAAACATTCTATATAAGCAACTTTAGTATAATATGACTGCTATTTTTTCTTTTGGTTTTTCTTATGGGCTGAGGGATTTGTCCCGCTAGCCACGGCGACACTCTTGTAGGTTTATAATTTTTTCATGTGGGAAATGTTATTTATTAACTATTTTGTGTCACATAACTCTCTGGTTTAACAGAATAAAAATTAAAAATTTGAAAATTACAAAATTTCAATTTTCGCCAAATTTCCATTTTTTTCACAAATAAACGCAAAAATTATCGACCTAAATTTACCGCTAACATGAAGCCCAATGTCACGAAAAAACAATCTCAGAATCGCTAGGATCCGTTGAAGCGTTCCTGAGTTATTACCTCATAAAGGGACACTGGTCAGAATTGCAAAAAATGGCAAGGTCTTTAAGGTCAAAATAGGCTGGGTAATGAAGGGGTTAATGGAGACACAGTCCAGGATAACTTGAACATAATCTTTACTTAACTCTTGACACGTTACATCGACAGTTGGCACATCATGGGATTCACTTGTTTCCTTATCTTTCCCTGCTTTGCTGTCACTTCTGTGCAGTACACGCCCGGACCAGTCTGTCCTAGACTGCTCCCCAGTTCCTTCCTGGCCTGACCTCGTTATGATGAAAATTTCTTCTGCCTGTTTCGCCCCAGACTCGAAATCATCAGTCACCAGGTTTGGTTGTCTCCGATCTTGTCGAAGCTCCAACTTCCTTCATCTCCTCAGTCCAACCAACTCCTGCCCTAAAAGCATCAGCCCAGGAGATGAGCAGCCACATTTTTCCTTTCCTGTTCTGGCCCACTGCTATGACATACAGTGGCTGTGGGTAACGTGAGCTGCAGCACTTGAACGTTACGTGGCTGCACAGCTGTCCTGGCCTATAGCCCATCTGGACACTTGGGCACCCTGGCCCTATCTGACCTAACTTCCTAGAAATTTCTCTCTTACTACCCGGCAGCCCCTCCTACACTTAACCTATCTCTGACTACAACTAGTGTGTGCTAGGATGCCCCCCATATAGTGGCCATTCCCACGCATTACACTTTCCCTATACTGTACACGAAAACATAGTGAACATTATCACATTATATACAATGAGGAACAATCAAACATGGAAGCAAAGCGACGGAAATACCAAGAAGGGGTAGCAGTACCATATCATACATGAGGTAGTACATGTAACAATACCAGTAAGCAAAAAGGCACAAATACGACAATGAACATTAACTTAACCCCTTTACAGTTACATACACACACAACTCTGCTGTATATGCACATTTGCATACACAAACACTGTCACATTACTCCATTTGCAGTTCCTTCCAGTGCATGTGATTGATTACATGATGTGAAAGGTCCTTGAGATTGTGGGTGGAAGGTCCTTCAGCTGCTCACTCAGGAAGTGCAGCCTCTGTGCAGGATTTGGAACCTCTCCTGCTCTGCACCAGTTAGATAAGTGTGGGGCTGGAGGAAGGAGAGCAGTTCTCTCGGTGACCAGGAAGGCCATTGTCTCATTGTTCTCTGACACAGGAAGCTGCCTATGGTCTATAAGATGCAATTACTTATTAGGAAAAAATTTTCTTGCTAAAAGTGTTTCTTATATGCCAAAAAGTACAGTAAGTTCTAAAGTAATTTCCATTTTTCATTTAATCATATGACTGTCTGTTACATGTTTTTCTACAATTTACAAATAATAAGTTATATTTATATAGTTTCTCCCCGTCAACAAAGTACAATCTTCCACTAATTCATTTTTCACACTCTAGGTATAATAATGGCTTCTCTCTGTGTGGGATTTTTGATGTTTAATGGGGTTGTCCACTAATTGGACAACCCCTTTTAATTCCTCAGCTTTAATCCCTTTAACCCCTTCACCCCCAAGGGTGGTTTGCACGTTAATGACCGGGCCAATTTTTACAATTCTGACCACTGTCTCTTTATGAGGTTATAACTCTGGAACACTTCAACAGATCTTTGCGATTCTGAGAATGTTTTCTCGTGACATATTGTACTTCACGTTAGTGGTAAAATTTCTTTGATATAACTTGCGTTTATTTTTGAAAAAAATGCAAATATGGCGAAAATGTTGGCAATTTTCAAACTTTGAATTTTTATTCTCTTAAAACAGAGAAATATGTCACACAAAATAGTTAAGAAATAACATTTCCCACATGTCTACTTTACATCAGCACAATTTTGAAAAAACATTTTTTTTGTTAGGAAATTATAAGGGTTAAAAGTTGACCAGCGATTTCTCATTTTTACAACAAAATTTACAAAGCCATTTTTTTAGTGACCACCTCACATTTGAAGTCAGTTTGAGGGGTCTATATGGCAGAAAACACCCAAAAGTGACACCATTCTAAAAACTGCACCCTTCAAGGTACTCAAAACCACATTCAAGAAGTTTATTAACCCTTCAGGTGCTTCACAGGAGCAGAAGCAACGTGAAAGGAAAAAATGAATATTTAACTTTTTAGTCACAAAAATGATTTTACAAACTTTTTTTTTTAAATTTTCACAAGGGAAAAAGGAAAACATGGACAGAAAGTTGTGCAATTTCTCCTGAGTACGCCGATACCCCACATGTGGGGGAAAACCACTGTTTGCGCTCACGGCAGAGCTTGTAAGGGAAGGAGTGCCGTTTGACTTTTTCAAACCAAAATTGGCTTGGAATTGAGATTGGACGCCATGTCACGTTTGGAGAGCCTTTGATGCGCCTAAACAGTGGAAATCCCCACAAGTGACACCATTTTGGAAACTAGACCCCTATGGAACTTAGCTAGATCTGTTGTGAGCAATTTGAACCCCCAAGTGCTTCACACAAGTTTATAACGTACAGCCGTAAAATTAAAAAATCATATTTTTACCACAAAAATGATCTTTTCACCCCAATTTTTATTTTCCCAAGGGTTACAAGACTCCAAAAGTTATTGTGCAATTTGTCCTGAGTACGCTGATACCTCATATGTGGGGGTAAACCACTGTTTGGGTGCATGGCAGAGCTTGGAAGGAAAGGAGCGCCGTTTGACTTTTTCAACGCAGAATTGGTTGGACGCCATATCGTGTTTGGAGAGCTCCTGATCTGCCTAAACAGTGGAAACCCCCGACAAATGACACCATTTTGGAAACTAGACCCCTCAAGGAACTTATCAAGATGTGTGGTGAGCACTTTGAACCCCCAGGTGCTTCACTAAAGTTTATAACGCCCGAGCATGAAAATAAAAAAAAACATTTTTTCCACAAACATGATCTTTTAGTCCCAAACTTTTTATTTTCCCAAGGGTAACAGGAGAAACTGGACCCCAAAAGTTGTTGTCCAATTTGTCCTGTGTAAGCTGATACCCAATATGTGGGAGAAAACTACTGTAAGGGCACACGTCGGGGCTCGGAAGGGAAGTAGTGACGTTTTGGATTGCAGACTTTGATGGAATGGTCTGCGGGCGTCATGTCGCATTTGGAGAGCCCCTGATGTGCCTAAACAGTGGAAACCCCCCACAAGTGACCCTATTTTGGAAAATAGACCCCACAAGGAACTTATCTAGATGTGTGGTGAGCGCTATGAAGCCCCAAGTGTGTTATGTTTCGGTAGCTGAGGAGTGCAGGTAAAAAAGGCAATACACCAGAGCAGTTGGAATCTATGAGATTGCAGTACCCTGACTAACCACCACAACTAGAGGCAGCCGTGGAGCGTTCCTATGTTGGTCCTAGACGCCTCGTCACAGCCTGAGAAACTAACTACACCTAAAGATAAAAAGAGGAAAGCTATCTGCCCCGGAGCAGATCCCCAAAGAACATAGAAAGCCCCAAACATGTAATGGCGGTTAGACAAGAAGAAATACTGACACAGACAGAAAATAGTATGAGCAAACGTTGGGGCCCAAACTACCTAAATAGAAAAGGATAGGAAGGGCACTTACTGCAATCCCAAAAAACCCTGAAAAGCACCAACTCTACTAATTTCAAAACACCTGAGATCACACGACCTCTACCACCTAAATTAGTTCTCTGGTGTAACAAAATCAAAACAGCTGAGAGGGCAAAAGCCCCGGAGGGGACCCTGAAGGCCCCCACAGAAGTGCAGGACAAAATGCAAAAATCAAGCACAAAAACAAAAAGAAGAAAATGTCTTATCTGTTAGCAGGAGATGCAGACACGACACAGCAGGCTACAAAGGAAACAGGAATCAAGGATTGAGACCAGAACAATTGATCACCGGCAACCCTGATGGGAAGGCGACTCCCTTATATAAGACCAGTCAGTAACACCTGATTCCCAATCCTCACAATCTTCACTGGACAGTCCAGTACCGCTTGTAACCACCAGAGGGAGCCTCTGCTCAGAACTCATTTCAAGCCCATTCACAACAGTATCCCCCCTTGAGGAGGGGTCACCGAACCCTCATTTGAGCAACCAGGTCGGTCAGGATGAGTTCTATGATACACACGGATGAGTCTCCTAGCATGGATGTCCGAAGCAAACACCCAAGAATTGTCTTCCTGACCATAACCTCTCCACTTAACCAAATACTGGAGTTTCCGTCTAGAAAAACGAGAATTCAATATTTTCTCAACCACAAACTCCAGATTGCCCTCAACCAGAACAGGGTCAGGAGGCACAGCAGTAGGAACCACTGGCTCAACAAACCTCTTCAACAAGGACTTGTGGAACATGTTATGGATCTTAAATGTCCCTGGAAGAAGCAAACGAAAAGAAACAGGATTAAGAATCTCCATGATCTTATAAGGTCCAATGAACCTAGGCTTAAATTTAGGAGATGCCACTCTCATAGGAATATTTTTTGAGGACAACCAGACCAAGTCCCCCACTTTAAACCGAGGACCATCAGTCCTATGCCGGTTAGCAAACCGCTGGGCCCTCTCCTGAGAGAGGGACAACCTCTCCACTACCTGGTCCCAAATCTGTTGCATACGCTCCACAACAGAGTCAACACCTGGACAGACAGAAGCCTCCGTCTGTCCTGAAGAAAATCGAGGGTGAAACCCAGAATTACAGAAAAATGGAGACATCAAAGTGGCAGAGCTAGCCCTATTATTAAGAGCAAACTCAGCCAAAGGCAAAAAAGAGACCCAGTCATCCTGATCAGCAGACACAAAGCATCTTAGATAAGTCTCCAATGTCTGGTTTGTTCTCTCAGTTTGACCATTGGTCTGAGGATGAAACGCCGAGGAGAAAGACAATTGAACACCAAGTTTAGAACAAAAGGTCCTCCAAAATCTGGAAACAAACTGGACTCCTCTGTCAGACACAATGTTCTCAGGAATGCCGTGTAAACGAACCACATGCTGAAGGAACAAAGGCACCAATTCAGAGGAGGAAGGCAACTTAGGTAATGGCACAAGATGTATCATCTTGGAAAACCTATCACAAATCACCCAGATGACGGTCATTCTTGAGAAACAGGGAGGTCGGAAATGAAATCCATAGAGATATGGGTCCATGGTCTCTTGGGCACAGGCAATGGCATCAACAAACCACTAGAGCGAGAGCAAGGCTTGGAGCGAGAGCAAGTCCCGCAGGACTGCACAAATTCCCTGACATCACGAGACAAGGTAGGCCACCAAAAGGACCGACTAACCAAGTCTCTGGTACCAAAAATTCCGGGATGACCGGCCAACGCGGAACAATGAATCTCAGACATCACACTCTTTTTCCACTGGTCCGGGACAAACAATTTCCCAACAGGGCAGGCTCGGGCCTATCCTCCTGACACCCCTCCAGAGCCAGTCTCAAATTGGGCGAGATGGCGGAAAGAACTACACCTTCTTTCAAAATAACAGAAGGATCAGATAACTCAGGAGAGTCCGCAAGGAAACTCCTCGAGAGGGCATCCGCCTTAACATTCTTAGTGCCAGGAAGAAAGGAAACCACAAAATTAAAACGTGTGAAAAACAAGGCCCACCTGGCCTGTCTAGGATTAAGTCGCTTGGCAGATTCCAGATGAACCAGATTCTTATGGTCCGTAAGGACCACCACCTGATGTTTGGCTCCCTCCAGCCAATGTCTCCACTCTTCAAAAGCCCACTTCATGGCCAATAACTCCCGATTACCCACGTCATTATTACGTTCAGTTGGAGAAAATTTTCGAGAGAAAAAGGCACAAGGGTTACTTTTAGAGGTCTCTGGATCTCTTTGTGACAAAACGGCACCTGCCCCAATTTCAGAGGCATCAACCTCCACCTGAAATGGCAGAGAAACATCAGGCTGCCGTAGAACAGGAGCAGAAGTGAATCTCTGCTTAAGTTCCTGAAATGCAGAGACTGCCTCAGGAGGCCAATTCACCACATCAGAACCCTTTTTGGTCAAATCAGTTAATGGTTTAACAATAACCGAGAAATTACCAATAAATTTACGATAAAAATTGGCAAAACCCAAAAATCTTTGAAGAGCCTTTAATTAAGTAGGTTGGACCCAATCACAGATGGCCTGAACCTTGACCGGGTCCATTTCAATAACAGATGGGGACAAAATGAATCCCAGAAATGAGATCCTCTGTACGCCAAAAAGACACTTTGATCCCTTCACATACAGAGCATTCTCTCTCAAAATCTGGAATACAGTTCGAACATGTTTCACATGAGAGTCCCAGTCATTGGAAAAAATCAAGATATCATCCAAATAAACAATCAGAATTTATCCACAAAATCCCTGAAAATGTCATTCATGAAGGACTGGAAGACAGAAGGAGCATTAGTGAGCCCAAAGGGCATCACAAGGTACTCAAAATGCCCCTCAGGGGTATTAAATGCCGTCTTCCATTCATCCCCGTGCTTAATGCGAATAAGGTTATATGCCCCCCTGAGGTCAAGCTTGGTAAACCAAGTAGCGTTTTTCACCCTGGAAAACAGGTCAGAAATCAAGGGTAACGGATATTGATATTTCACAGTAATATTGTTCAAAAGACGATAATCAATACACGGCCTTAATGAACCATCCTTTTTGGCCACAAAGAAAAAACCGGCACCTAAGGGTGAAGAGGATGGTCTGATATGACCCTTCTCCAATGACTCCTTGATATAAGACCGCATAGCGTCATGTTCAGGAACAGACAAGTTAAAAAGGCGACCTTTAGGGAATTTACTACCAGGCACTAATTCAATAGCGCAGTCATAGCTCCTATGGGGAGGCAAGGATGCAGATTTACTTTCGCTAAACACATCAGAAAAATCAATCAAAAAGTCAGGAACATCCTGAGCCTGGGGGGAGGCAGAAAAAACAGGAGTGTTGGCATTAACACATTGGCAGCCCCAACTGGTCACAGACACAGATTTCCAATCCAAAACAGTATTATGAGACTGTAACCAAGGGAAACCCAGTACGATAATGTCATGCAGATTATACAGAACCAAAAATTTGCAGCTCTCCTGATGATCAGGTTCAACCCTCATTATCACCTGAGTAGAGAACTGAGGTTTATTCTCAGCCAAAGGGGTAGAATCGATCCCCAGTAGGGGAATAGACTTCCGTAGGGGTATCAAGGGAAACCCACAACGTTTAGCAAAATCAAAATCCATCAGGTTAATAGCTGCTCCCGAATCAACGAAAGCCTGAGCAGAAAATGAGGACAGAGAGCATATCAGGGTAACAGTTAATAAAAACTTAGTCTGAACACTACCCAAGACAACTGAGCATGCAAAACGTCTTCCCCGCTTAGGGCAGACTGAAATAGCATGAGAGGCATCACCACAGTAGAAACATAACCCATTGCGCTTTCGAAACTCATGACGCTGTGCCCAGAAACCACTCTATCACACTGCATGGATTCAGAAGCAGGTTCACAAGGCAACACTATTCCACGCATACTTCTCCGCTCACGCAAACGTCTGTCAATTTGAATCGCTAATGACATAGAATCATTGAGACCAGAGGGGACAGTGAATCCCACCATAACATCCTTTACATTATCTGACAGACTCTTCCGAAAAAGGGCTGCCAAATCGTCGTCATTCCATTTGGTCAGGACTGCCCACCTACGGAATCTCTGACAGTATAACTCAGCGTCATCAAGCCCCTGATTTAATGCCAACAAGGCTTTTTCAGCTTGATCAGTGACATTAGCTCATCGTACAATAACCCAAAGCCTGAAAAAATGCATCAACATCACTCAAAACAGGATCCCCAGGTGTCAGGGAAAAAGCCCAATCCTGAGGATCGCCGCGCAGGAGAGAGATGACAATTTGAACCTGCTGCGTTGCGTTCCCTGAGGACTTAGATTTTAAGGCAAAAAACAATTTACAGTAATTTTTGAAATTCGAAATTGCTCGATCCCCAAAAACAAATCTGGCATGGGAAAATCCTGGGTTTCCCCACAACAGGAAACCCCAGAAAGTAGGCGAATACCCCAAACCTCGTGGCAAGCTGATCCACAGGCCAACAATGTGAAACCCATTGAGAGAAAAAATCCTCCCCAGCACCCCGAATCAGAGGGAAAAAAAAAAAAAAAACAGAAAAATTCTCTGACAACTTGACAAACCTTTTTTCTTTCAAAATTTTTCCCTCTGTGAGTACCATACAATTTTAATTTT
>JARQOD010014087.1:0-11871 GCA_033576555.1 Oophaga sylvatica
GAGCCAAGTCCTGAACCGACACCATGATGGAAACTGGAAATATTTTCCTTAGAGATATTTTTAGGCTGGACTTACTGTTATGTTCTGCTACAAGCACTAAGGAAAGAAGGGAGATCTGTCCCTAGGATAGAACTAAGCAAGATCCCAACGATGTAACGGGGAACCTGATCCTGCGATCAGACCCGCTAAGGTCCTCAGCTAATCTGTACAAAGACCTATAGATGCGAGGAAGGGATCCGTACAAGAACTAACGACTGGGAGAAAGATGGACACCTCCTAACAGAAGTTGTAGCAGTAAAAGACAAAAAAACAACATAGAACATAGAGGTCCGAAGACCAAGCAAAAACTGACTGAGTAAGGTAACAAAGCACCTGGCTAGCTTAAGAGTAGAAATTACAATGAAGTCCAGCAAAGCCAGAAGGGCGGAGCAGGATTAAATAGGCAAAAAAGGTCATGTGACCAGCAAGATAGAAAAAACCTAACAGGAGAGTTCTAACAGCATCAACCTCCAAAATAAAAGGCTTATCAACCTCAGGGCGATGTAAGATGGCAGCGCTAGAAAAATGGGACTTAATTGAAGTAAAGGCCTTGGAGACCTCCTCTGACCACAATTTGGGATTGGCTCCCTTCTTGGTTAGGGCTACCAAGGGAGCTACCAAAGTGGAGAAGTGGGGAATGAATTGGCGATAGTAATTAATGAACCCCATAAAGCGCTGCACCGCTTTAAGAGAATGGGGTTCTTGCCAATCCATCACAGCATGTAGTTTGGCAGGATCCATAGCCAATCCCTGGGCGGAGATGATATAGCCCAGGAAAGGTAAAGACTCCTGCTCGAACATGCATTTCTCCAACTTTGCATAGAGGGAGTTCGCCCATAACAGGTCGAAGACTTTGCAGACATCCCTCTGGTGAGAGTTAAAATCTGGAGAAAAGATGAGAATATCATCCAGATAGACTACTACAGAGGTGGAAAGCATATCCCGGAAGATGTCATTGACAAAGTCTTGGAAAACGACTGGGGCATTACAGAGCCTGAAGGGCATCACCAGGTATTCATAATGCCCATCCCTGGTATTAAAAGCCATCTTCCATTCGTCCCCTTCACGGATGCGAATTAGGTTTTAAGCACCACGCAGATCTAATTTAGTAAATACCCTTGCTCCCCGGAGCCTATCAAACAGCTCAGATATCAGGGGCAACGGGTACTTATTCTTAACGGTGATGGCGTTAAGACCTCTGTAATCTATACACGGACGTAATTCTCCACTCTTCTTCTGCACGAAGAAGAACCCCGCTCCTGCTGGTGACACCGACTTCCTAATGAACGCTCTTGCCAGATTCTCCTGGATATATTGAGAAATAGCCTCCATCTCAGGAAAGAGAGGGTATAGACCCTTCCCCAAGGAGGTTCTGCTCCAGACAAGAGGTCAATAGGACAGTCGTAGGGACGATTGGGCGGCAGAGTCTCCGCAGCCTTTTTAGAGAACACATCTGCATATGACTGATAACACTTGGGAAAAGGAGAAAGATCTGCGAGTATCTCTGTAGTGGTAACCTGAATGCACTCCCTAACACATCTGTCCTAACATGACTCACTCCAACCCAGTATCCTACCGGAGGTTTACTCAATATGAGGGGAGTGGGAACGGAGCCAGGGTACTCCCAGTAGGATTTAGTCTATTCCCTCGGGAAGGACGAGAAGGGAAATAATTTCCTTATGGGAAGGGGGTACACACAAAGTTAGAGGGACAGTCTGATGTGTAATAGGCAAGGGCAATGTCAACCCATTCACTACCCGGACAGTCACTGGTTTGTCGAGTGCTACCAGATGTATTGCGTGGCGACGAGCAAAGGTAGATGACATGAAATTCCCCTCTGCTCCTGAGTCCACACAAAGCTCGACTGTAAGTGTGGAAGAGTCTACAGTGACTGTCCCTTTAAATGTCATCTTGGAGGAAAATGCCGCTGTCTCTAGTGAACCTCCTCCCAGGGACACTAGGCGAGATCGCTTCCCCAATCTCTGTGGACATTTGTTGGCATAGTGTCCTGTCTTCTGACAAAGGTTACAGACCACGGATACTCGGACTTAGGTCCTGCACGAGGAACCTCTGTGGCCTTTTAGGGTTCGGACACCAGATCGGGGGATTTGAGAGGTTTGGCAAAGGTGGGAGCCAACCGAATCCTCTGCCTACACTGGGCCCGCTCCAAACTCCGCTCGTGAAAACGGAGGTCAATGCGGGTAGATATGGAGATAAGCTTCTCCAGTATGGCAGGAATCTCCCTGGTAGCCAAAGCATCTTTAACATGGTCAGCCAGTCCTCGCCAGTAGACTGGAATGAGAACTTTATTCGACCAGTCTAGCTCTGAGGCCAGAGTCCAAAACTGGACGGAAAACTGACTGACCAAAGACGAACCCTGTGCCATTGCCAGCAGTTGTAGCGCCGTATAGTGGGTGACCTGAGGTCCTAAAAAGACCTTTTTAAGAGCCTCCAGGAAACGAGGAGCACTCCGCACCACACGATCTTCGCGCTCCCACAGCGGCGTTGCCCACTCCAATGCTCTGCCCGAGAGTAGAGACAGTACAAAACCCACTTGTGCCCGAACCATGGGAAACGTGCAGCCAGAAGCTCAAGCTGTATAGAGCACTGATTCACGAATCCCCGACATTTCTTGCTGTCACCGGCAAACTTGTCAGGAAGCGGGAGGTGGGATATTGTAGGGGCAGAGGTGGCAGAGGACAAACTGGCTGCAGTCACGCTAGCAGCCTGAACAGCGACTGCGGTAACATCCACAGCTGAAGTTGTGCGCTCAAGAGCCGCCAACCTACCCTGCTGGATGTACTGCGGTAGACGCTTTCCATCCGCCATTTTATAGCCAGACCCTGGTGCTAGTATTATGTTAGGGTCTGCGGAACGCACCTAATAGATATAGTAAAGAGGTGCGTTCGCAGCCTGGGTTCCACGGCGCAGGCGAAGCCCGCTGCCAGCAAGATGGCGAAAGTAGTGAACTCTGTTATCCCGCAGAGTCGCCTAAATAAACGCCGTAGCGCACTGTGGCAGTTAGTGCGAACTCTGTGAATCCCCAGAGCCGCTAACTGGAAACCACAGTGCTATATGGTGATAAGTGCAAACTCACTTAGCTTCAGTGAGCCGCAAAGTAAAACGCTAGGGCGCTGAATCAGCGTTATAAAGCAGACCCTGTTGCGTCACAGAGCCGCTGAGAAAAAGATTATGTCCTGTTAGACTCACAGGGAAGACAGATGACTGCTAAGCGGATTGCAGTCTGAGGTCATGCAGTTAGAACACAAGCAACAATCTCCTCACCAGAGTAGCGGGTATTCTAATGGCGTTTTCAGCCGAGCCCTGAACACGTGCATACAATCTCCTCACCGGAGGTGCCGGTATTTTAGGGGCTTATTTCAGCCAGACCTAACCACATGCATACATGACCTCACTGGTGCAAGCACATAACAGATTTGATACTAGCGCATGGCGTCCCAGCCATGCCACCCTTTTATAGTAACAGCTACAGGACCTGCCAGAAAAAGGACCAATGAGAAACTGTTCCAAAAACATGTAGTTTCAGGACCTTCCTGGCAGACCAATAGGAGCTGCTGCAGTACCTGAACATGTGACCCCTGATCTCCAATGAGAGATCTTACCCTGGGCATGCTCAGAAGGGGAAATGCAGGACTTCATCCCAAAGACGTCTGCTCCAGCACTGGCTATAATAGAAGATCCAGGAGGGGCAGCAGCAAGTCTCTGCACAGTATTGGAATGGGCAAGATGCTGGGACCGACGTCTTTGCTGAGCAGGCTCAACTGCGGCCGGAGATGGATGGGGACCGCAGCGGGACTGGTTTGAGACTCCCCTTGTGCGGCAGCGTGAACTTGAACCCTAACAATTGTCCCCTTAAAGCACAACTTGGTGGAAAATGCCACAGTGTCTAGTGAAACTCCTCCAAGATTAGTAGAAGCGACCATTTTCCCGACCGCTGTGGTCACTTGTTGGCATAATGTCATAACTGCTGGCAGATGTTAGAGACCATGGGTACTCGAGCGGCCCATGTCTTAGGTCCTGCTCGTGAAACCTCCATGGACTCATGGGAGTCGGGCGCCTGGCTGAAAGATTCCAGAGGTCTGGCGAAGGTTGGAGCCAGCCGGTACCTCTGCCTACACTGGGACCGCTCCAACCTCCGCTTGTGAAAACGGAGGTCGATGCGGGTGGATATGGTGATAAGCTTCTCCAGTGTGACTGGTATCTCCCTGGTAGCCAAGGTGTCTTTAGCATGTCCCGCTAGTCCACTCCAAAACATGGGAATGAGGACTTTATCTGGCCAGTCCAACTCCGAGGACAGAGTCCGAAATTGGACAGCAAAACAGCTGACCAAGGACGAACCCTGTGAACTTGCCAGGAGTTGGAGCGCTGAATCGTGGGTGACCTGAGGTCCTAGAAAGACCTTTTTTAGAGCCTCCAGAAAATGAGGAGCCAGGGTACTCCCAGTAGGATTTAGTCTATTCCCTCGGGAAGGACGAGAAGGGAAATAATTTCCTCATGGGAAGGAGGTACACACAAAGTTAGAGGGACAGTCTGATGTGTAATTGGCAAGGGCAATGTCAACCCATTCACTACCCGGACAGTCACTGGTTTGTCGAGTGCTACCAGATGTATTGCGTGGCGACGAGCAAAGGTAGATGACATTAAATTCCCCTCTGCTCCTGAGTCCACACAGAGCTCGACTGTAAGTGTGGAAGAGTCTACAGTGACTGTCCCTTTAAATGTCATCTTGGAGGAAAATGCCGCTGTCTCTAGTGAACCACCTCCCAGGGACACTAGGCGAGATCGCTTCCCCAATCTCTGTGGACATTTGTTGGCATAGTGTCCTGTCTGCTGACAAAGGTTACAGACCACGGATACTCGGACTTAGGTCCTGCACGAGGAACCTCTGTGGCATTTTAGGGTTCGGACACCAGATCGGGGGATTTGAGAGGTTTGGCAAAGGTGGGAGCCAACCGAATCCTCTGCCTACACTGGGCCCGCTCCAACCTCCGCTCGTGAAAACGGAGGTCGATGCGGGTAGATATGGAGATAGCTTCTTCAGTATGGCGGGAATCTCCCTGGTAGCCAAAGCAACTTTAAAATGGTCAGCCAGTCCTCGCCAGTAGACTGGAATGAGAACTTTATTCGACCAGTCTAGCTCTGAGGCCAGAGTCCAAAACTGGACGGAAAACTGACTGACCAAAGACGAACCCTGTGCCAATGCCAGCAGTTGTAGCGCCGTATCGTGGGTGACCTGAGGTCCTAAAAAGACCATTTTAAGAGCCTCCAGGAAACGAGGAGCACTCCGCACCACACGATCTTCGCGCTCCCACAGCGGCGTTGCCCACTCCAATGCTCTGCCCGAGAGTAGAGACAGTACAAAACTCACTTGTGCCCGATCCATTGGGAAACGTGCAGCCAGAAGCTCAAGCTGTATAGAGCACTGACTCACGAATCCCCGACATTTCTTGCTGTCACCGGCAAACTTGTCAGGAAGCGGGAGGTGGGATATTGTAGGGGCAGAGGTGGCAAAGGACAAACTGGCTGAAGCCACGCTAGCAGCCTGAACAGCGACTGCGGTAACATCCACAGCTGAGGTTGTGCGCTCAAGAGCCGCCAACCTACCCTGCTGGATGTACTGCGGTAGACGCTTGCCATCCGCCATTTTATAGCCAGACCCTGGCGCTAGTATTATGTTAGGGTCTGCGGAACGCACCTAATAGATATAGTAGAGAGGTGCGTTCGCAGCCCGGGTTCCACCGCGCAGGCGAAGCCCGCTGCCAGCAAGATGGCGAAAGTAGTGAACTCTGTTATCCCGCAGAGTCACTAAAATAAACGCCGTAGCGCACTGTGGCAGTTAGTGCGAACTCTTTGAATCCCCAGAGCCGCTAACTGGAAACCACAGTGCTATATGGTGATAAGTGCAAACTCACTTAGCTTCAGTGAGCCGCAAAGTAAAACGCTAGGGTGCTGAATCAGCGTTATAAAGCAGACCCTGTTGCGTCACAGAGCCGCTGAGAAAAAGATTATGTCCTGTTAGACTCACAGGGAAGACAGATGACTGCTAAGCGGATTGCAGTCTGAGGTCATGCAGATAGAACACAAGCAACAATATCCTCACCGGAGTAGCCGGTATTCTAATGGCATTTTCAGCCGAGCCCTGAACACGTGCATACAATCTCCTTACCGGAGGTGCCGGTATTTTAGGGGCTTATTTCAGCCAGACCTAACCACATGCATACATGACCTCACTGGTGCAAGCACATAACAGATTTGATACTAGCGCATGGCGTCCCAGCCATGCCACCCTTTTATAGTAACAGCTACAGGACCTGCCAGAAAAAGGACCAATGAGAAACTGTTCCAAAACACATGTAGTTTCAGGACCTTCCGGGCGGACCAATAGGAGCTGCTGCAGTACCTGAACATGTGACCCCTGATCTCCAATGAGAGATCTTACCCTGGGCATGCTCAGAAGGGGAAACACAGGACTTCATCCCAAAGACGTCTGCTCCAGCACTGGCTATAATAGAAGATCCAGGAGGGGCAGCAGCAAGTCTCTGCACAGTATTGGAATGGGCAAGATGCTGGGACCGACGTCTTTGCTGAGCAGGCTCAACTGCGGCCGGAGATGGATGGGGACCGCAGTGGGACTGGTTCGAGACTCCCCTTGTGCTGCAGCGGGAACTTGAACCCTAACAATTGTCCCCTTAAAGGACAACTTGGTGGAAAATGCAGCAGTGTCTAGTGAACCTCCTCCCAAGATTAGTAGACGTGACCATTTTCCCGACCACTGTGGTCACTTGGTCACTTGAGGTCGATGCGGGTGGATATGGTGATAAGCTTCTCCAGTGTGGCTGGTATCTCCCTGGTAGCCAAGGTGTCTTTAGCATGTCCCGCTAGTCCTCTCCAAAACACGGGAATGAGGACTTTATCTGGCCAGTCCAACTCCGAGGACAGTGTCCGAAATTGGACAGCAAAACAGCTGACCAAGGACGAACCCTGTGAACTTGCCAGGAGTTGCAGCGCTGAATCGTGGGTGACCTGAGGTCCTAGAAAGACCTATTTTAGAGCCTCCAGAAAATGAGGAGCACTCCGCACCTCACGGTCGTCATGCTCCCATAGCGGGGTGGCCCACTCCAACGCTCTGCCCGACAGAAGAGATATTACAAAGCCCACTTGTGCCCGATCCGTGGGGAAAAGTGCAGCCAGAAGCTCGAGTTGTATAGAGCACTGACTCACGAATCCCCGACATTGCTTGCTGTCACCACTTGTCTGGAAGTGGGAGGTGGGATAAAATGGGGACAGACATGGCAGTGGACACACTGGCTGCAGCCACGCTAGCAGCCTGAACAGCGACTGCGGTAACATCCACAGCTGAGGTTGTGTGCTCAAGAGCCGCCAACCTACCCTCCAGCTGCTGGATGTCCTGGAGTAGACGCTGATCGTCCGCCATTTTACTAGCCAGACCCTGGCGCTAGTATTATGTTAGGTCTGGAGGAAAGCACAAAATAAATATAAATAATAAGTGCGTTTGCAGCCCTGGCTCCACCGTGCAGGCAGAGCCTGCTGCTAGTAGGATGGCGGTAAGGCGAACTCTGTTACTTCACAGAGTAGCAACTATAGACACTGTGGCCCTATATGGCGGTATAAGCGAACTCATTTACACCACAGAGTCGCTAAGGTAGAAACGCAGACATATGGACTGTGTCCTGTTAACGCCACAGGTATGCACAGACAACTGCTGTTTGGACAGCAGCTCGTAGTAGCGCAATCAGCAACGCAATCAGACAATCTCCTCACCGGAGAAGCCGGTATTCTAGGGGCTTATTTCAGCCGAGCCCTAAACACGTGCATACAATCTCCTCACCGGAGGTGCCGGTATTCTAGGGGCTTATTTCAGTCGAGCCCTAACACATGCGTGCAAGATCACCCTGGTGCAAAGCACATAATGTGATTGATACTAGCGCATGGCGGCACGACCATGCCACCCTTTTATAGTAGCAACTACAGGACCTGCCAGATAAGGACCAATAGGAAACTGCTCCAGAACACAAGTGGTTTCAGGACCTTCCTGGCGGACCAATAGGAGCTGCTGCAGTACCTGAGCACGTGACCCCTGATCTCCAATGAGAGATCTTACTCTGGGCATGCTCAGAAGGGAGAGCAAGGACTTTGTCCTAAAGACATCTGCTCGCCGCTAACCAGTACTTCCGGCGCTTGTGTCGCTTCCGCAATGCACCGCGGCCGGATGTACGCCAACCGCCATATTGGAATACCCAAGTTATGGGTATTCCCATATGGCAGCCAGGATTCTTAACCCTCGCCAAAGCCGTGCGTGCAGTGCTCGTTGGCTGAGCTGCCGCCGGCTGAGCTGATGTGCTGTGCTGTGCGAGATTCAAATTCCCCGCCAAAAGCCGCAGCACCCTCATTGGTTGAGCCGCCCGCTCGCTCAGCCAATGAGCCGCGTGAGATTCAAATCCCCCGCCTTATGTTAAATTTCAAGTCCCCCGCTGGCCCATGTGATTAAAATCCCCCGCCATAGCTCCGGAACGCTCATTGGTTGCGCCCCGCCAGCTGAGCCAATATGCGGTGCCACACGGGATTCACATTCCCCGCCAGGGAGCAAGGCACCACTCATTGGCTGAGCCGCCAGCCGGCTAAGCCAATGAGCGGTGTTGGATTCAAATCCCCGCCCCGCTGGCTGAAGGTCGGGAGGAGGGAAGTGTGTGGGCAGTGACTGTGTGCATGTATGTATTTATGTGCGGGGGTCTGCGGGCCTGTGTGTATGTGTGTGTCTGTATGTGTATGCAGGCATCGTCCGATGGGACTACAAGTCCCATCCGGCTATGCCTGCTACAGTGACAGTGAGTGACACATTAGTCAATATGTGCTGTATGTTATTTGTATGTTCTGTATGTTATGTATGTAATGTATGTTTTTTTGTTTTTTACATTCAACACATTAGCCGGATGATGGGACTTCTACTGTCCCATCATCCGGCTAATGTGTTGAATGTAAAAAACAAAAAAAACATACATTACATACATAACATACAGAACATACAAATAACATACAGCACATAACATAGAGTACATACTCACCAATCACCTAATACCCGAAGCCATCGATCTCCTGTAATAAAAATAAAATAATAAAACAACCTATACATCACCTGTCCGCCGTAGCTCAGATAATAACGAGTGTCCCATGACGATCTCCGATGTAGAACACTGACATCGGGTGATGTCAGCGCTCTATACCACCACCGCGATACACACAGCGAATCCTCCGATCTGTGTGTATCCATCCGCCACCGGAGAGAATGAGGTCACTTCCGTTCATTCTCTCACTGGTAATGCTGGGTGAGAAAATTCCCACACAGCATTGCCATAAAGTGAGAGAATAAACTCAGGTAACCTGACTGATGCACTGTAGGAGCCATTGTCTCCTGTCAGTGCATCACTAGGAGGTCCTACAGAGCAGTGACATCACCTGATGTCACTGTTCTATAGGGGAAATCATCATGGGAGATTCGTTATTAATTGGACTACATTGGACAGGAGTATACGGATGTTTTATTTTTTTACTTTTCATTACATGAGATCGAGGGCGTAGCTTGGATCTGGGTGTGCAATAAAGATATGAAAACCGTGTTGTGTTTTATTTCATTAAAATACTTTATTGGCGCATCATACAGCTGAGCCAATTCTGGGGTGGCTGGGTGCTGGTATTTTTATCCAGGGGGTGCGCCAATATCCATGGCCCCTTCCTAGGCTATGAATATCAGCCTGCAGCTGTCTGCTTAGCCTTTCTGACTATAAATTATTGGGGGACCCCACGTAATTTTTTTGGGGGTTCCCTAATTTTAATAGCCAGTAAAGGCTAGCTACGGGCTGATATTCATAGCTTGGGAAGCTCCATGGGTATTAACCCCTTCCCAGGCTAGAAATATTGGCCCGAGCCGTCGGCTTTCCCCCTCAGGAGCAGAAAATTGCACGGGAGCCCACTCCATTTTTTTCACATTTGTTTTTTTACATAACGCTATTGCGTGAAGATTTTGTGTGTGTGTCATTACCTATTTATGTACCATTATATCTATCTATTATCTATCATCTATGTATCTATTATCTATCTATCTGTCTATTATCTATCTATCTATCTGTCTATCTGTGCGTATAATGGAGCATGGGTTGGACAAATGTTAAAAGGAGGTTGGACAAGAAATGATGTCACAAACCTTTTTTTGTTAAATAACATATCTTTATTTAGCATACAAAAACGCATACAAATCCGCATGAAAAAAGCATGAATAACGCATCAAAAACGCATCAAAAAAGCACCTGCGTTTTCTGCCAAGAAGTGCAGATTCTGTGCAGAAAATTCAGCAGTCAAATCTGCAACATGTTCACAAACCCTCAAATCCCCCGCCAAAGCCGCCCGGCACTGCTCATTTGCTGAGCCCCCCTGGCTGCGGGGCTTTGGCGGGGGATTCAAATCCCGCGCGCACAAATCATTGACTCAGCCGACAGAGCGGGGAATTTGAATCCCACACAGCTCATTGGCTGAGCCGTCAGTGAGCGGTGCCACACGGATATGGCGGGGGTTTGAGGGTATGTGCACATGTTGCAGATTTGACAGCTGCTAGCGGTATTGGCACCAGATTTGAATACTGCTAGCAGCTGATGTGATTGGTCGCATGCCACTGGATTGCTGATCTATCAGCTGTTAGCGGTATTGCCGATCTCCCGGCGGTGTTAGCACCACTAAGGATACACAGATGTTAATTTCAACGCACTCCCGATGCAATAGCATCGGGCCTAATTCTAGTAGATATAGATATGTCAATAAAGTAGACTGGTGAATAGTTTATATGTATTATTAACTCCTCTCTGCCATTGGACGTACTATCCCATCCATAAAACCTGTGCCAATCTGCCCATGGACGGGATAGTACATCCAAGGTGATCAGCTGTGCTCCCGGGGGAAGCGCAGCTGATCACCGCCGGGTGTCAGCTGATTATCACAGCTGACACCCTGCACTATGTGCCAGGAGCAGTCACAGACCGCTCCTGGCACATTAACCCCTGGCACACCGCGATCAGACATGATAGCGGTGTACCGGGGGCACAGGGAGCATCGCGCAAGAAGGGGGATCCCTGCGTGCTTCCCTGAGGCCTTCAGAACAGCACGATGTGACCGCGCTGTTCTGAAGGCCTCTTACCTGCAGGACCCTGGATCCAAGATGGCCGCCAGGTCCTGCAGGGAGGCGGCTTCCTCAGCGCCTGCTGAGAGAAGGCGCTAAGGAAGTGTCCTGAACTGCCTGTGAGATCGCTGGTCTCACAGAGTGCTGTGAACACTGTGAGACCAGCGATCTGATAAAATACAGTGATGTCCCACCCTGGGGCAAAGTAAAAAAGTAAAAAAAAATGAAAATCAAAAGTGTAAAAAAAAATCCAAAATAAAGGAAAAAAAAATATTCCCCAATAAATTCATTTTTTCCTGTAAATAAAAAAAACAAAACAATAAAAGTACACATATTTGGCATTGCCGCGTCCGTAACAACCCCCCCTATAAAACTGTCCCACTAGTTAACCTTTTTAGTGAACCCTTAAAAAAAAAAAGAAAACAAAGCAAAAAATCAATGCATTATCATACCGCCGAACAAAAAGTGGAATAACACGCGATCGATCAAAAAGACTGATATTAATAATCATGGTAACGCTGAAAACGTCATCTAGTCCCGCAAAAACGAGCTGCCGTACAGTGTCATCAGCGAAAAAATAAAAAAGTTTAACTCGCAGAAAAAGCGATGCAAAAAAATTATTTTTT